>JAADXF010000415.1:0-19760 GCA_023337575.1 Pythium chondricola | reverse complement strand
ATGTATGCGGCGAGAATCTCGGCCATCGCGTCGCCAGCGGACCGCTGGATCGACTCGAAGCCGACGCCGCGGGCGACGTGCGCAACCGCCATCAGCGACACCGACCGCGCAAACTGGTCCGCGCTGGGCTCGGCTGTGGTCAAATTCACGGCGTGCGAAGACGAAGGCGCAGCTGCTACCGTCTGTCTCTTGGTCATCGCGATCCCGGGCGTCGCGTCCGCAGCGCGTCGCTTGGTCGGCGTCGTGGTCGGCGTCATGTTTGGCATGGTTTCTTGTCTTGTGTGGGAGGCACACCATGTACCGGTATGAGGTCGGTTTCGTCGCACCGGTCTAAACCGGTCCAGTTGCCGCGCCATTCTACCGGTTGTCTACCGGTTCCCAAGTCATCCATCGTTTTTTGCGGCTCGGTTCTGGTGGTCCATAAAACCTCGAGGTTTTATCGGCCCGTGTGGACCAGCGAACGCGGTCGTCGGCCGCCCCCTCGGGACTTTCAACTCGCCGTGTGACGTTCGCGACCACAAGGTTCGACCCTGGACGAATTCCGGAGCCACAGCCCCATTCCAGCGTCCGCAGCCACACTGTGGAATCACCCACTACCTCCTCGTCCACAACGAACGCGTAGCTCTCCACAGTAACCGAGCACGCCACGATGATGCTGCGCACGCTCCACAAGACGGCGGCGCCTTCTTCTTCTTCCGCCGCCCCGGCGACGCGCGCGTTCGCGATCCTCGCCAACGCCCACGCCAAGCCCGCGGGCACGGCCACGTCCGCCCTCACCTCCAAGTACACGGTCATCGACCACGAGTACGACGCGGTCGTGGTCGGTGCAGGCGGCGCCGGCCTGCGCGCCGCCATGGGCTGCGCCGAGGCAGGTCTCAAGACCGCGTGCATCTCCAAGCTCTTCCCCACGCGCTCGCACACGGTGGCGGCGCAGGGCGGCATCAACGCCGCCCTCGGCAACATGTCGACGGACGATTGGCGGTGGCACATGTACGACACGGTCAAGGGCAGCGACTGGCTTGGCGATCAGGACGCCATCCACTACATGTGCCGCGAGGCGCCCCAGGCCGTGCGCGAGCTCGAATCCTTTGGCATGCCGTTCTCCCGCACCGAGGAAGGCAAGATTTACCAGCGTGCGTTTGGTGGCCAGTCGCTCGAGTTTGGCCAAGGCGGCCAGGCCTACCGCTGTGCCTGCGCCGCCGACCGCACGGGCCACGCCATGCTCCACACGCTCTACGGCCGCTCCCTCGCGTTCGACACGGCCTACTTTATCGAGTACTTTGCCTTGGACCTGCTCATGGACGATGACGGCGCGTGTGTCGGTGTCATGGCGCTCAACATGGAAGATGGCACGTTCCACCGCTTCCACAGTACCAACACGGTGCTCGCGACCGGGGGCTACGGACGGGCCTACTTTTCGTGCACCAGTGCACACACGTGTACGGGCGACGGCACGGGCATGGCGCTGCGGGCGGGCCTTCCGTTGCAAGACCCGGAATTTGTCCAGTTTCACCCCACGGGCATCTACGGCGCTGGGTGTTTGATCACGGAAGGTTCGCGTGGCGAGGGCGGCATTTTGCGCAACAGCCAAGGCGAACGCTTTATGGAACGCTACGCACCAACCGCCAAGGACCTGGCGTCGCGCGACGTGGTGTCGCGGGCCATGACCATGGAGATCCGGGAAGGCCGGGGCGTGGGCAAACACCAGGACCACCTCTTTCTCCACCTCGACCATCTCCCCGCCGAGTTGCTCGCCGAACGGCTCCCCGGCATCAGTGAGACCGCGGCCATCTTTGCCGGCGTCGATGTGACCAAGGAACCCATCCCCGTGCTCCCCACGGTCCACTACAACATGGGGGGCATCGCCACGAACCACTTGGGGGAAGTGGTCGTGCCCGACGTCCACGGCATCCCCACCGCCGACAAGCAGTACCCCGACCGTGTCGTGAAAGGTCTGTTTGCGGCGGGCGAAGCCGCGTGCGCGTCGGTACACGGTGCGAACCGACTTGGCGCCAACTCGCTCCTGGACCTCGTCGTGTTTGGCCGTGCGTGTGCACTGCGCATCGCCGAGATCACGACGCCCGGTGCGGCCAAGCGGCCACTGCCCACGGACGCTGGGCTCGCGTCCATTGCCGAAGTCGACCGGCTGCGCTACGCCACGGGAGCGATCCCCACCGCCGACCTCCGCCTCGAGATGCAAACGACCATGCAGACGGACGCCGCCGTGTACCGTACGCAGGCGTCGCTCCAGGAAGGTGTGGCCAAGATCGACGCGGTCACGCCCAAGTTCAAAGACATTCAAGTCACGGACCGCTCGCTCATCTGGAACACGGACCTGATTGAGACGTGGGAGCTCAAGAACTTGCTCGGCTGCGCGTCGGCCACGATGCACGCGGCGGAGGCACGCAAGGAGTCGCGCGGCGCCCACGCGCGTGAAGATTTCACCGAGCGCGACGACGTCAACTGGATGAAACACACGCTCGCCTACTACGACGAGGACACGTGCCAGACGTCGATCGCCTACCGTGCTGTCCAGTCGGAGACACTGGACGAGAACGAGTGCAAGAAGGTCCCGCCCTTTGCGCGCGTCTACTAGGCTGCCTACCCGCAGTCTCGCTGTCTCGATGGTGAGGGAGAGGGAGGAGAAGAGAGGAGGAAGACCCCAGGAAAAATACCCAGAAACGTGTTGACACACCACCCTAAACCGTTGTAGTAGATGGTAAAAGCATGATTAGGCCTGGTACTTGGCCCTCCAGTAGTGTTTCTGGTACCACATCGAGTCGGTGGACGATGGCGCGCCACCCGTGGACGATACGAGGGGCGCGACGGCTGCGTAGTGACTGGACGGAGCGCTGCTCGTAGTAATACGAGCACTGGTAGTGCCCAGGGACTCGAGGGACTGGAGGAGCTGCTCCTTTTCGTGGGTCAGCCCACCGCCGCCACCCTTCATGGCCTTGTTTTCCTGCAGTAGCTTGTCCAGCGTCTGGTCCAGAGCACTCGAGGAGGAAGTGGAGGAAGAGGAGGAAGAGGAGGAAGAGGAGGAGGACGTGGACAGATCACCGGTGTCGCTGGCTCGCTGATGGTCTTTCCTGCTTCGCGGTGAGCTCGGTATCTCGAACCGCTCACGCGGGGAGTACTGACGGTAGGTCGGTGGCCGCGTCGCGTGGGCATCAAAGAGCTGCTGGAACTGCGAGTGCAGCACCGACAGCTGCGCGTTGAGTTGGTTCACGGCCGCGTCGTCTGGTACTGGTACGGACGCTGGTGTGGTGAAGGGCGAGGGCTGGCGTCCTCCTCCTCCCGTCGCCATGGTGGCCGCCATGAACCCACCGATCCCAGCACGCTGCGTCAGGTACACTCGGATCGTGTGGAGCTGGTCCAGCAACACCTTGTTGTTGTCCTCCACGCGGTGCACCTCTTTCCGCAGGAACTCGCACTCGCCCACGGCGTGCTGGAGCTTGTGCTCGGCCACCGTCCGCCGCTCCTCACTCTCTTTGATGCTCTCCCTCAACGCGTTGCGCTCCTGCAACGCCTTCATCGCCCACTCGTCTCGCACCGCGGCCACCATCTCGTGGCACTTGCGTGTCCACTCTTCACTGCTGCGACTCACACACGCGGCCGCGAGTTGTGGGAGCTGGCACTCGAGACCGTGGTGGACCTGGGCCAGTGCCTCTTCGTGTTTGTGCTGGGCCACGTGCTGGGCCACACGCTCGTCCTCGAGCTCTTGCGAGAGCGAGCGTACTTGGGTCTGGAGCTGGTCTCGCTCCCGTCGCATTTCGTGCACGATCAGGTTGTTTTCCGCGTCCACGTTGCGCGACTTGGTCTGCGCGAGCTCCTCTTTCAGCGCGAGCAGTGCGACGTCGCGCTCTTCCACACGCCGCGCCTCTTTGAGTCGCCACGCCTCGGCCGTGGTGAACCGCTCCTCCATGCGCACGATCTCGTAGTCCTTCTGGGCCACGTGCGACTCGAGCTCCCGCAGCCGGAACACCATTTTCTCCACCTCCACGCGCTTGTCGTGCTGGAAGGCACTCGTCTCGGCCTGCAGCGACTGGAGCTGCGTCTCCATACTGGTTTTCGCCTGCAAGTACGCCTCTTTGTGGGTCTTTTGCTGCTGCTCTTTGCGCTTCCAGGCCTCGAGGGCCACCTCCAATTGATCGATCCGACTCGCGCCCTGCGTCCGGTCCTGCTCGCACTGCCGCAACACCTTGTCCATCCCGGCCAGCTTGTCACGGAGCCGCTCGGTATCGCCCTGGAGCTGCTCGCGTTGCCTCACCAAGGGTAGAATCTCCTGTGTGCGTACCTGACGCAGCTCGCTCTGCACGGCCTGCATTTCGAGCTTGTGCGCCGCCACCGCCGCCGCCAACTCGTCCTGGGTCTTCTCCAACTGCCGCTGTGTGCTATCCACCAGCTCGCTCTGGTCCGCGAGCTCCCGCTCTAGTGCGTGCTTGTCCTTCTCCAGTTGCCGCCGCTGCCGCTCCACATCGTCCTCACTGCGCTTGAGTGCCTGCGTCTTGGTGTGGACCTCATGCGCCTGGGTCTGCAGCGCGTGGACCAGCGTCTGCTGCGTCTCCACCTCACTCGTCATCGTACTGAGCTGGGCCTTGAGCGACTGGATCTCCAGGTCTTTCTGCTGTGCTTGTCGTGTGGCAGACGCCACACGGGCCGCACTCTCACTCAACTTGGCGGCCAGCTCCTGGAGCTTGTCCTCGGTCTGCTTGGCATACTTGGTCTGCCTTTCCAGCGTGTCCTGGAGCACGGTCAGGCTCTCCATGTGTCGGCTCTGGTCGCTGGCCTCCCGCTGACTTCGATCCAGCTGCTCGCTCAAGCTGCGGCGCTGCTGTTCCTCCTGCTCCCATCTCGCCTTCCATAGCGCCACCTCGTTCTTCTCCTTGTCCACCGCGTCGCGCCACTGGCCCTCGATCGCCTCCTTGTCGTGAAGTGCCTTCGTCCACCGCTGGTCCAGCTCGTCGCCGCGGTGCTGGCTCGCCGTGAGCTGCGTCTGCAGGTCAGCCAGTGATTTCTTGGCATCCAGCAGCTCCTGTTGGCGAGGACGCATCGTCTGGACCTGCTGCAGCGCCGAACATTCGTCCTGGAGCCTCGTGACCTCGGTTTGCAAGCGCGTACACTCGGCCTCCTTCGCACTGAGCTTGGTCTTGTGTTCCTTCGCCTTCATCTTGAGGTAGCTGGCTTCTTGCGCCTCCGCCCTGGCACTCTCGAGCTGCTGCCGGCGCGATTCACTGTCACGCGTGGTGTTGTCCAGCTGGGTCGTGAGCTCGCTGATCTTCTTCTCCAGGTCCCGAATCGTTTGCACGTCGGCGAGTGTGGACGCTGTGGACGCTGTGGACGCTGTGGAGGAGGAGGAGGAGGAAACAAGTGTGGACGGTCGTGTGGCCGTAAAAGTGCCTGGTGTGGACGGCGTGAGGTCGTCGAAGAACCGGTCTTTGATGGTGGACGCGATGCCGCGGCGAGGAGAGATCTTGTCCGGTGTGGACAACGAGGAGGATGACGTGTCCACGGTGGAGAAAGGCGTCGTCGTGGCTGTGGACGGTGTTGGTGTTGCTGTGGATGATGAGGACGCCGTGCCAAAGAGCCTCGAGGTGTAGGAACTAGTAGCGGCGCTAGTGCCTGTGAACGCTGTGGCTGTGGACGGTCTCAGGGTCGTCGGTTCGTGCTCGGTCGAGCTCTTGAGCGAGGAGAGTGCGGTCGCTGTGGACGGACGTGTGGACGAGGCCCCAGAAGATGCGGATGCCGATGTCGGAATGGCCACGACGTCGTCATCGTTGTCCAGCAGCCACGAGCGATCGCGGCCGAAACCGGTGCCTGCTGTGGACGCTGTGGACGCTGAGGACGTCACTGGTTTGTTGGTGCCTGTGGACGAGAGCGAGCTCGTGATTGTGGACGACGTCGTGGAGAAGGACGGCGCAGGTTTAGGATCAAACAGTGCGCTCAGCCTTGACGAGCGTTCACTGGCGGTGCTGAAAGTCGCTGACGGTTGCAGCTTGGCCAGCGGCTTGACCATGTCGTCCTCACTGTCGTCGTCAAAGCTGTAGACCTCGAGCTTGGACACCTCCGCTGTCTTGACGGGCTCCTGGACCGGAGATTTGTCTGCACTAGGCGGTGCCTGTGCTGCTGGCTTTGGCTTGGCAGCGTCTGCCTTCTTCTGCTTGATCAAGTCGCGGTAATGCGCGTCGAGCGGGTGCTCCCAGATACTCTCCTCGGTCGTCGTGTTGAAGTAGTACAGCGTACCGTCCTCGGTCTCGCCTTGCTCCCATCCATCAGGTACCTCGGCAAGCAGCGCTTCTTGTACGAGGTTGAGCAGGAACGACTCGGTGTCGGGGTCCACATCAAGCGACTTGGCGTGGTCGCGCAGGGCCGCCTGGAACTCGGGACGGTGGGTATCCATTCGCTGCTGCTCGACGGTCGAAAATCAAACCGCGTGGACCGTGGACGGCGCGGGGACCACACCGCGCGGAACGACGAACACACACGCGGAGGGTGGAGCTGTTTCATGAGCGTCACGCGATGGTGGTGCACCCCATGGCTCGAAATAGCGACGCCCATCACGTCGAGTGACGTGGACGTTTTATGTGCAATCGGACGGGTGGACGCCGACCACATTCCAGGAGCTCCACAGAGAAGGGAGCGCTACGATCCCCTCCCCTCCTCTCCCCACTCTTACACTGGTCACCAGGCCTCTCCTGATGTGTGTAGTGTAGGTAGAGTCTGTAGAAGGGTTCACTGCGACCACAGCCACGCCCTCGTAAAGCACGACGGGCCCAACCACGGAATCTATGAATAGCCCGCCTTCATCTGAGTCTGCCTGGCCAGCATCAAGACTACTATTACACCCCTGCCAAGGCGTACGTACCATGCACCACGCTGCGCCACCCCCTCGGTATGCTGGCAGGGGCGGCGGTGGTACGTGTGCGCTGCACCTCAAGAGGATCGAGCCGTTCGACCAGGACAACGACGTCGCTGCATCGCACCCAGTACTGGTACTGATGCAGCCACCCACCGAGAAGAGACGCAGCCTCAGTGAGATGGATTTCAAGAGCGTCATTCCAACCGCCGCACTGCACGCGCCCTCGGTCGCATCCGTGACCACCCGAACGCCTCGCCTGCCAACCACCTCGCACACGCCATCGCCACCGAGTGACGTGCTCGCCTTGCTTCGATCCAAGACGTTGCTGGATTACGCCTACATGCGCGAGTTCTCACTGGCCAAACGCAAGCCCAGGAGCGAGCGCAACCTCTCGCTCATGTCGTCCAACTCGATCTACAGCATCCGGATCTCGCAGATGGAGCTCCAAGACCAGGCGCGACGCCGCCAGCGACTGCTGCTCCCTACCAGTAGTACCAGTACCACCACCAGTACCACCACCACCACGGCAGCAGCAGCATACCAGCAGCATCCCAGCAAGACAGGCGACGACACCGGTACACGCGTCGCGACACCCGTCTCGAACGAGTCACCGCCCTCGACCTCCCACCCTCCACCGCGACGCTTCATCCGGTCGCAGCGGCTTCCTTCTCCTCCTCTCGTTCACACGACCGAACACGTCGCGTCCACCTGCTCCCCCACGCGGTGGACCCCGGGCAAACCATCCACGACCGCCACGCCACCCACGAGAGCCATCCGCACACTCAAGTACCGACACACGACGCAGCCAGCACCATCCACATCGACGGCCACGTCCATCACGGCCACACCACCGGTTCAACTTGCAAAGCCCTATCTCGTGGCGACGCAGCCCATGGTCTCGGACGGCATCTCGCCTTTCGACCTGCGCAAATGCCACGCTACCTCCGCTGTCACGGCGCACCATGGCTTCCTCATGGAGCAGGATCTACCGGCGCTGCTCCTCGAGACAGGGTACGACCGATCCGAGCTGTACGCACTGTGGGCTCGCTTCAAGGCACTGTGTGCGATCGCCAAGTCGCCCCGCGGCATCGACAAGGAGACGTTCCGTCGCGGCATCCCACAACTGTCGGTGGAAGACGAGTTCTTCATGGACCGCGTGTTCGACATCCTGGACGCGGACGGCTCGGGCATCCTCGAGTGGCAAGAGTTTGTCGAAGCACTGAGCGCGCTGGAGAAGGGCGACGTGGCCAAGCGCGTCACATTCCTCTTCCGCGTCTACGACGTGAACGGTGACGGCGGCGCGATCCACCGGCACCAAATGATGCAGTTTATACTCGCGAGTCTGCTGGTGCAGACCACCGCGGAGCTAGTGGACGTCGCGCGCCACTTTGTCAGCAAGATCTTTGACGCCACCGGTTGTGGCGACCACGACACTATGCAGATCGAGGACGCGCTGCGGTATATGTGCGAGCATCCGGCCGCCGACATCTACTCGCTCTTTGGGCGCACGATGGTGCTTGCCACGCCGCGCTCGGCGGTGCACGTCAAGACGTGGGAAGTGGATGCACGCGGGAGCGATCCCTAGGCCCGACGAACGAGTGAATCAACGATTGTTGTCGTCGCCCCGTGTGGTCGTGGCGGGCACGAGGTTGCGACGCGGCGCGCAGAGTGTCGGTGGCTAGTACATATACGTAGGGATCCGTCAAAGGGTGGTGGACACTGCAGGACAACGACACCTAGGTCCACGTACCGCATCGTCGTTGGCGTCGCTCCCGTCGCCAGGGTCAGGGTCGTTCCACTGGAGCAGTCGTTTTGTCGTGGCGGCCATCGCATCCGCCTTCTCCGTGCGGTGTCGATTGCGTACTCTGGGCGGCGACGCCTGCTTCTCGTGGGTTGGCTGCTTGGCCAGGAAGCGTCGTGATCCATGGGGACGCACTGGTGACATGGGTAGATGTGGCTTGACCGGCGACAGCGGCTGGGACAGCGATGGCGGCCGTGTGTCGACGGGCGACGCTGGGAACGTGACGTGCTTGCGGTGCGGACTCGCTTTGACTGGTGACACGGGCGGCAAATGCGCCGCACGCGTCTCACTGGTGGCAGGCGGCTTGGCCGTGGGCGATGACACGGAGACGGTGGCCATCGTATCCGTCTCCGACGCGTCCTGGGCGACCTAGGGATGGATAGATCGATCGATCAATCGCAGCATCATCACACATAGAAAGTAGACTGGACGTACCGTGTCGTTGTGCCGCCGCCGTCTCGAGTTTCGACCCGGGTGGTGGCGTGGGCCTCGCTTCTCCACGCTTCTTTGCACCGCCTTGACGCCCACGGCGAGACGACTCGTGTCCAGCTGAGGCAAGTGCCCGATCGCCGTCTCCAGTGGACGAGGGTGGACCGTGTGGACCGTGTGGACGGCGCCAAGTCCTGGTCCAACTGCTGGCTGTGTAGACGTCGTCGTGGGCGACGTGAGACCCGCTCTGCTCTTGCTCGTCTTGCCTGGTGGTGGCGACGCCCCTCTGTGTATCCACACGTGTGCATTGCCGTCCACGACGTCAACCTGCGGCGGTTCCAGTGCCAGATCAAACCTGGTTTTCGCGATCGAACCGTGTGGTTTCGTGGGTGCCTTGGCATCAACGTTCGCGTCTAAAGAGGTAGGCATGGCGCAGCTTCCTCTGGCCACCGTCACCGACGAGTGGGCGGCCGCGTACGCCTGGAATGCCGTGTCGTGGTCCGACCGAATCGGTTTCCCGTCGGCGCCAACGCATGACGACGGGACGCCAACACCAATGATCGACGCGACCGCCATCTTGCGGTGGTGGTGGTCCGCCTCTCGCTCCAGCAGACTCAGTATGTCACTCCGCCGCGCGAGGTCATCCACCGACAGTTGGCGTGGCGTGCCCAGCCAAAAGATATTGGAGAGCGTCGCGGCGTCGGGTTCGATCGCGATCGACGCGGCTTTGGTCAGTGGTTTGGTCGCGGTCAGCGACGCCACACCAACGCCACTGGACCCCACCACCGACGCTTTCTTCTTGGGCAAAGTACGAGTGAAAGTGTTGGTCGTGTTGGTGCTGGTTGACGCCTTCCTCGAGTCTATCGTTGGTGACGGCGCCAACGCCATGTCGGTCTCGACCGCGATACCAAAGTGGCGATCACCCATGACAAGCACACGCTTCCGCAGCATACCCCATTTTGTATCGGACGCGGCGCGTCGCTGGAGAATGGAGATGATACTACGCTTGAGCTGGTGGCTCCTGGTGATGGTCGCGTGGCGCTCTGTCTTCTTGGGCACTTTACCTGCCGCGTTCCGGTCTACAGCGGGCGCCACCGTGTCGTCGCCTTCGTCATAGTACACCACCAATTCCTCGTCTTCTTGATGGACGGGGCGTGGCTTGTCCTCGAGCTCGGTCTGCCACGCCTTCGCTTGGTCTTCTTCTTCTTCTTCTTCTGCCTGCAACAGTGCGGTGTGGACACAGAGAGCGATCTGGGGCTGCTGTAGCCACGCGTTGGCGCGGCGTTTCGTGGCCAACAGCGTCGCGTTGGTGCGGGCCACACACACGAGGACACTCGCCGACAAAACACTCAGCCTGGCCGCCAACACCACACGTCGCAGGAATGCATATAGATCACCAACGGGGATCTCCCACTCGCCCTCACGGCCGTGGGTCGGCACCGCCGACAACTTGAACCGCGACGTCGGAAACGCCAACAGTTGGTGCTCGATCCACGCCGGTCTCTGGTCAAAGAGCGCCCACAATCCAGCCAGGAACGCCACGACAGGAGAGCCCGATGCGGTCAGCAGTCGTCGGTGTGGCTGGTATTGTTGGCGTCGTTGGTGCTCTTCTTCGTCGTGCGGTATTCGCGGCCGCAGCAACCGACGCCAACTTTTATCATCATGACCATCGTCTTCCATCAACGCGTCGGCGGTCTTGCCGGCCATCGCGACGCCATTCAACAGATCTCTCCACGCCACAGACACCGCTGCGTGGATGCTCTCGGCGTTCTCTTCCGCTACGCGCATCTTGTCAAAGATATCGTCCACGATCTCGTCGAGAATGACCGCCGCGGCGTCCTCGGCGTCGCCCAGTGTGGAGCGGATATCCTCCGCCGCCGCGCGGCACCGAGACGCATGTCCATCGACACTGCCACATAATGTCTCTGTTGTGATTGCCTGTGCATCGTGGACATCGTAGGCGTCGCCATTCGCCACCGCGTCGTCGCTCATGCTAGTCGTCGGGTGCCACCGGGTGGGGCCGTTTCGACTTCAACTTGGGGTGAAACATGGTAGGTGGTACTGTACATCTCCTTGTAAGTACGATTCATCAGAACTTGGTGTATATATTCATGGTTTTTAATACATGAATATATAGAATAAACAACAGACTATTCTAATATTGATTTTAATATGTATTTGTATTGGGCGAAGCCCCTTTAGGGTTTGAACGGCTCGGATTTGATAGAGGGGCATGCGCACTCACGAAGTAGGACTTCGCTCACCAGTGCGAATATCCATTTTTAGGGTTTTAGGGTTAAGTCAGTAGATATTTCTTTAGGGTACACTGCCTCGAACAGTTTTAGGGTATACCCATAGGGTCTAAGGTTATAAGGGTGTGTGTGTACGGAATTAACACCATTATGTCCCACTTAAGTACGAATGGCACAGAATTGCACTGATACTGGATAACATGTGCACCAGTGGGAGAAGTTACCTGCGCTGAACGGACATTGTCGGAGTCGTCGCCAGGGATGCTATACTTCGTACTTAGGCCAAGTGTAAGGGCGCAATGAGTCGTGTCATTAGTCACCAACGTCGTTGGATCAAGGTGAAAATGAGAGCTTTTCGTAATCACTTTTGTTTTTTTTCTCAATAGATGCTGACCTTAACAAATCGTTGTCAAAAAACGACGCGAAATGATATCGGTTTTTAAGCGATAACGCGAGGTTGTTTCAAAAGCGATAACGCGACGTTGTCAATGATGTCAAGTGTCACAGGTGTCAAGCACCTCATGAGCGAAGGCTACGTTCGGTGAAGTGTGTTCTAAACTAAATGAAGGAGAGCGACTATACTTGGTAGTCGCCACGTGTTGGCAATGAGAATGACGACGTCGTTCATGCCTCTCTGTTCAGACACGTGACCAGGCCACACGCCTCGTCGGTGCCATGAAGACGATAGCTCTCCTGCACAACCGCGACGTCGAGCAAAGTAACCTTATCGAAGTGCCCACTATTGTAATTTTTTCCTTAGAACGCTTCAAAATGAAGATAACTAGCTCTTCGTGAACGGGGGCTTCGCCCAATCAGCAATTAGACCCCGTCAGTGCTCCGTATTATTACTGTATTAATAATACCTAGTATTTTTAATATTGATTTTTATATATATTTTTAAAAAAATGTATCCAAATCGATTCCAGCAATTGATATTCATTTATCAAATCCACGTCCCCAACGACTCCGAGTCCGGCCGCCACCCGACTTCCTCGATGTCCCGCGTCGACGACGTCATGGTCGCCACGGAGAAGCGCGGGCTCTCGCTGGGGGCCACCTGCTGGTAGAAGAGCATGTAGGCCTCGCACTTGAGCACGTTCTCAAACGGTACGGGCTGCACGAGCGTGTCGGACACGTAGAACCAGTCGTGGTCCGGGTCTTCGAGCTTCCACAGCGTCGAGCGCGTGGTCTGGCTCCAGTCCACCTCGTCAATGTCGGCGTCGGCGTCGGGCGTCGGCGGCAGCCGCTTGCGACTCACATACGCCACGTAGTGGCCCGCGCGCTTGTTGCCCTTGTGCACGACCACCGCCACGAGCTCGTACAGCGTCGAGTTGACGCGCTCCAGGACGTCGTCGTCCACGTGTGGGCCCATGTCCAGCATCGCGTCAAACTGGATGTGCTGCGTGATCTTGCGCAGGCGGCCGAGCCGCTTCAGGTGTAGCACTAGCATGCGTGGCAGCGCCGAGACGCGCTGCCGCATGGTTGCGTCGCGAAGTAGCAGGGATGATGGCGGCGACGATGCGGATGGTCGAGAGCACTTGTCACAGTCGTACCCGTTCTCCGCGTCCACCTGCAGTGCGGTCTCGGCGGTAAACGCCACGAGGCAATCCTTGACGGCCATACTGCGGCCGTTGGGCAGCGACGGGATCGGCAGGCTCAGTTGAAACGCGTCCTCGGTCGTCTCACTGCAATGGCCACACGCCCAACACCGCACTTCCCTGTGTATTATTTCAATGCCATCGTGGTTGGATCCGATCCGATCAGTACACACACACACACCACGTCAGTCGACCACCACGAAGGTACTGACTGTACTACACACACACGTACGTGGTGAGCGTCCCGCTAAAGAGCGACCGGACGAAATTGACCTTAGCGTAGACGGGTAGGTGGTCGTCTGGCGTCCGCGATAGGGTAGTCGATCGTCGCGCCATGGTCGGCCGTGGCGTCGTCGCCGTGGGCTGCAGATGCAGGTACACGTCCTTGTTGTCCAGCGCCAACTTTGTGGCCAGCATGGCCTGGATCTGGTCCACCGACGCGTCCGGGGCGACGCGAAGCGAGAGGGTCTCCCCCGTGTCGGTTTTAACAAAGATGTTGACCAACGCGTCCAGTTGGCTCGGCGTGTCGGTCACCGTGGTTGGTGGTGGCACGTTGTGTGTCGGTGGTGTGGGCGGGTCGATCTCCTCGTCGATCGCCCATAGTATGCTCGTGAAGAGTTCATGGGCGTCCTGTTGGTAGCTGCCTCGGAACTGCGCAAACTTCTTGCGCATCTCCTTGAGCAGTGGCGCTACGGTGAGCACTGGCGGCGCGGGGGTCTTACTTTTAGACTTTTTCGTGCTGGTCGTGGACGCGGGAGGGAGGAGGTGGTGGGTTTTCGTGCGGATCGTCTGCTGCAGCATCCTAGAGATAGACGCCGTTTAGTCTGTATCGGTCTAAACAACGCCAACGACAAGGCAGAGCGCATACATGAGCGTGGCAACGATGGGGCTCGTGGGCATGCGGTTGATCAGATCATTCTCGTACACGAACGATGGGAAGCAGTGCAGTACAGTGAGCAGCGCCTGGGTCGCGGCGTTGAAGTAGCAGGTGTTGCCGACATTGGAGAAGCCTAGAACTGTTGGAGCATGGGACGTTGGTGTCGGCGTCGATGGTGCACGAGCCACTGCAGGTTGGGGTGGCTGTGGTCCAGAGGAGAGTTTTCCTCGGTTGCTGGCCAGCCCGGAATCCTCTGGCGACTGCGACGGCCCAAGAGTCGACGAGGAGGATGACGAAGACGACGCAGTGTCGGTTGGATCGTTCTGAATCGCTGACAGATCTTCGGTGGCGCTGATACGACGCGAATCCTCGTCAGCGACGTAGCTGCGCTGACTATCTGGGTACTCGTCGTCTTCCGGGGACAGCGTCGGATTTGTGACGAGACGGTTTTTCACTCTGCGCTGCTGCTTGGTTGCAATTTCTTCAAATACGCCGTCACATGCGCGCAGATGGTCCTGGGTCTTGCCTTTAGACGTGTCGATTTCGTGTTTACACGGACAACACCTGGGATTTAGACATGATGGATTTAGTCCAGCGGAGTTAGTTCCCCACCGTATGGAACAGGTCTAAACGCACCAGAACGTTCTTGATGCAACGTGGAAGAGGACATAGTGCTTGGAATGAATCCTGAAGAACAAAGTTGGATGAGACCGGTGCTATCCAGTCTGTTCTCTGGATAGACCACTGCATACGTACTGGAAATGTTGCATCAAGTGGTTCTTGGCCATACACGCCATATATCCACACGTGATGCAGACGTACAGGTCCTCCCACGCCGGGTTGGGTGACCATCCTTTCAGCGTCTGCGCTGGTGTGAGGCCACCAGGAGCGCGGTCATTACCGGTAGAGTTGCTGGATGTGCCGAGCGCGTCCGGCGTTTCTGGACTTGTTGACACCCGCCGCCGTGTTGGTTTCGATCGGTGGTTGCTGCGAACTGGCGGCGCCGCGCAGAGCTACAGCACCGAACAGAGTGCGACGATAGAACAGTGTTTACCACCACGGTGGATTCCGAGTCGAAAGGTGGCGCAAGACGGACTAACCTCACACCCGAGCGCGTCGTGATGCCGCAGCCCGCGCCGAAACTCGGCGATCTTCAGCGCCTGCGATGCGTGGCGACAGGACTTGATGGCCATCGTATGCCGGTGCTGTGAGGCTGCCAACGACGTGGTCTGAATACAGGAGCAGCGCCGTTCGCTTTGCCGTGCGTTTCCTTGTTGATTATTGTCTGAACCTGCAACGCACCCCACTTGTGCCAACTTGGCACTGCCAAGTGAGCAGATGTCACTGACGCGAGGAATCCAGTGGGTGGCCAGTTGACCAATCCAGGTCGTGGTGGTTCGTACCAGCCCTCATTTTGCAACACAAGTTAGACCAGATGACTGACTGGATGCGAGTGGAACTCAGGATAGTCGGAGCGTATCGGTTTAGAGAGGGGAGCTTTGGACACACATTTGGGGTTATGATACAGTAACTTATCGTGTGCTTACCACACTCTTAGTGCGCGAGCCGACGCGTGTGGGCCTGCATGTACAGCTCGTAGAGATCCGCTCGCTTGCGCAGGTGCTCCTGCATGGGCCCCAGCAGGCGCTTGAATGTCTTCCGGTCGAGCACGAGGCACTTGGTCTTGCGCATCGCCATCACGCTGGCCATGCGCCGGTCATGCGTGACCAGCGCCAGCTCACCAAAAAAGTCCCCAGAGCCTAGTCGCGACGAGACTTCCACGCCATCTTTCGTGCACTTGACCTCTCCGTCTTCCACGATGTAGAAATCGTCCCCGGCCGTGCCTTCCTCGATGACCGTCGACCCAGGGTCAAAATACTCGACCCGCAACGCGTCCGCGACGATCATCTTCTCGTACCCAGACAGCGTCGAGAAGATCGGCACCTGGTCGATAAAGTCCAGGTACAACTGCCGTTGCTTGATCGTGGTCTCCATGAGCACGCGCTTGAACGTGACGCGGTCCAGCGACCAGCACTCGACGTCGGTGGACGCGCGGATCGAGGCAGCCCGCGGCGAGTCGTACAAAAGCGCCAGCTCGCCAAAAAAGTTACGGTCCGAGGTACCATCCACCTCGCCCACCACGCGGCCGTTGATCAGCACTTGACACACGCCGCTGTCCACAATGTAGAAGAGATCGCCGGTGGCGCCCTGGCGGATGATCTCCGTGCCGCGGGACACGGCTACGTACTCCATGGCGTTCACCAGGACCTGCAGCGTCTCCTCTGAGATGTTGGCAAAGAGCAGGTTACGTCGCACCGACTTGCGGATCGACGCGTCGTCCTGCTGACTCTTGGGGTTGACTGGCGGCGACCAGGCCTTGTCCATGGGCACGAACGATGAGACCACCGATCGGCGGTGGCGGCCACTCATGGCCCCGAGCCGTGATGCGATTGCAACCATGTCCACGTGGTCGTCTGGCTCACTGCTGTCGTCCTCGTCGGTCTGGGCGTCGTCCGAATCCGAGAACATCTTCACATCGTCATCGTCATCGTCGTCGCCGTCGTGGCCGCTCTCCACGCTGTGCTTTCTGTCACTGCGGCACTGACGTAGCTTCTTCGTGGGCGACGACATGTCGTCGTAGTTGCTCTTGGCATCGCTACGCTTGGCGTCGGCGGCCTTGTCACTCATCGTAGTACTCTGTCGTGAGAGGTTTCCGAATGGAAGCCGCTACAAGCTGGTTGGTCATGGCTCGTACTCGTCATATGCTATCCCACACGATGTGAACGAGCATAAGGCATGCCAGGACGAGGATCGACTCGATTAGCCGCACTGCCAGTACCAGTACACCACATACATACACGAGGGCGATAAGATGGATCCTCGAGAGCCGCCTTCGCCAGGAATAGAAGGCTACCCCACTTCAATGACACCTGTGTTAGCCTACTAGTATAGTCTCATTGTCTACTCGTATCGCCTAGCCGAATTGGGTACGAGTAGTGACGTAGCTCTTCAAGTTGCTGCTTCCGTCCTGGCGTGCATCCAGCACACGCTGCGAATGCGACCACAGACAGAAAGGCAGATGCGGCTGCATCGGACACGCCAAAGCGTCGCCATGACATGCCTCCACGTCAGTGCTCGTGACTCTTCTCTCAGCTGAGGCCTTCGCATTCAGCCGCCACTGTACAGTAGCGTACGGGACCTAGCTACGTTCACCCTCTCGCTCAGTCGCTCTTCGCCCCTGCATGACCTCGCTATCAATATGCTCTTGCATCACAGATAATGGCCGTGCAACTGCGATCGTGGACGACGCGTGTACGTACCTGAAGATACGGCTGGACCTGGGTCCCACAAATAGATGAGACACATGCACACTCACACCAAGGTCAAGGCCCATCTATCTATCCATCGATCCATCTATTCTGTCATGACCACGGACAGTCCACAATCTGCGTGCTCGCCCAGCAGTCCTCTCCTCCCCTCCTCTTCTCTCCCCTCCCTTCCACTCTGCCCCCCTCCTCCTCCCCATGAACATTGAAGTGTCCAAGCGCTCGATGGCCACCGCCATCGGCAGCGACAACCAGCCGATCCACGACGCCGCCACCAAGCCCCAGCCGCTCGAGACCAAGCACGCGGCCGCGCCGGGCAAGACCGTGGACGAGTTCCGCAACTACAAGGACTCGACGCGCCAGGAGACCGTCGAGCGCCACTACAAGCTCATGCGCCAGCACCACACGCTGGCGTTCTACGACAAGATACAGGCCAAGTACGGCGGCTTCACCAATGCCACAATGACCGTGTGGGAGGCGTTCGAGGCACTCAAGGGCTACGTGGACTCGTCGGACCCGGATTCGGAGCTGCCCAACCTCGAGCACATGCTGCAGACCGCCGAGGGCATCCGCGCCGCGGGCCACCCGGACTGGTTCCAGCTCGTTGGCCTGCTCCATGACATGGGCAAGATCCAGTACCTATGGGGCGCGAAAGAGGACGGCCAACAAGGCATAGCGGACGGCGACCAGTGGTCGCTCGGGGGCGACACGTGGGTACTAGGCTGCCGCATCCCGAACACGACCGTCTTCCCCGAGTTCAACGCCCTCAACCCGGACATGCAGGACCCTCGGTACAACACCCCGTACGGCATCTACCAGCCGCACTGCGGCATCAAGCACCTCAAGTTTGTTTGGGGTCACGACGAGTACATGTACCAGATGCTCCAGTTTAACAAGGCGACGATCCCGGCCGAAGGTCTCGCAATGATCCGCTTCCACTCGTGCTACCCGTGGCACAAGGAGAACGAGTACACGCACTTGATGGCCGAGGGCGACGCAGAATTGATGGACTGGGTGCTCGAGTTCAACAAGTTTGACCTCTACACCAAGGCCGACGGGCGCCCGGACGTCCACAAGCTCTGGCCGTACTACCAGGCGCTCATCGACAAGTACCTCCCCGGCAAGCTGTGCTGGTAAACAATATTATATTTAAAAAAATACGAAACAAGAAAAATATTTACTAGTATCCAACCACCGACTGTGGACCATTTTTTTTTAGCGTTCGACCGAGCTCGACACTAGTTGATAGGGTTATGCCTGTTTGTTGGCCTTGGCTTCCCGTCGCGCGGCATCCTGGAGAAGCTCCGTGTCCACCTCGGCGGCTGGGATCTGCACATACCGAATCACACTACCACGCACGAAACAGTGCTTCATGTTCATCTGCGCCGCCAACAACAAAACATGAACGTGAGGAGTGGTCTAACGAGTCGTATAAACTAGTGGGGAACAAAGACAATGGTGCCGCACCAGTTGTGGGAATTTCTCGCCATCGACCACGGAGACGTTGAGCAGCTTGATATTGAGGTACTGGTCCACCGAGTGGAGCGTGCCGATAAGCGCCACGTCGTTCTTGAGCTCCACGGCCACCTGCTTGCCCACGAGCGTCTTGAAAAAGGAGTAAAACAACTGCAGCAACACGAAAAAAAAAGGATAGACTGTAAGCGCACTGCGTCTAGAAAACGTGCTCGCATTCACAACGGTATGCACGCGCTGTGACCGCCGCCGCGCGACGGGATAAGCAGCAGGATCACACGCACCATTTTGCTTCCGCGATTTTTGATGCTGGTTGGGTTTTCGGGGTTGATCAAGTGGGTGATGGATGATTGTGCTGACAAGGTATCACCCAAATACCCAATCACCCACAATATGGACAATCACGAAAGGGTACAGACGCCACATGTCGCAGAGTATTAATAGTACAGTAGATCAGAGTGGATGTATGGATTGGGAGCGGCGAGTAGCTACTGTAATACATCTCACGGATATTTTAACACCACCATCGCCAGTCAACACACTTGTTGACGGCAGCACTGTTCGATCCGTGGTTGACGACGACACAGGGGACGGGAGCGACGCCAGAGATGTCGTTAGGTCACGAGACACTCGTTCACGATCCACGAGACGGCGTCGTTGAATACCTGCTGATGCTCGTAGATGCCATAGTAGCCGAACTGATCCAAGAAGAAGGAAAAAGAAAAACGTTAGGAAAGAAATAATAAAGAAAAAAAATCCACTGGCCCAGGAGAAGCGTACCTTTTCAGCGGCCTGGTTGATGCACTCCTGGAGAAGATCCTTGAGTAGGTGGGCCTTCTTGAACTCGAGCGCGGCAAAGTCGATCTGCCGCGCGAGCTCCGCCGCCTTGCTCTCAAAGTGGGTCGCGATCTTGCTGCGGAACTGGGGCTTGGTCATGAACGACGGCTGTGAGGTCACCGTCGGCGATGGCTCCATGGACGGCTCCTCAGTCGGCTCTGGGGTGGCGGTCGGTTCAACGGTTGGCTCCTCTGTTGGTGGGTAGGTTTGCTCCTCCGTTGGCTCCTCCGTTGGCGAGTAGGTTGGCTCCTCCGTTAGCGCCTCCGTCGGCTCCTCCGTTGGCGCCTCCGTTGGCTCCTCCGTTGGCT
>JAADXF010000414.1:0-19771 GCA_023337575.1 Pythium chondricola | reverse complement strand
TGTGGGCAATGAGCTCTAATTTACCGGTTCCATACCGGTTTTATTTATGTGACGTGGTGTGGCACGTGGTTGGCGCCATCGCTTTCATTCTCACTCCAGTCATCGGCACATGGCTGCCAAGCGACACTAAGTGCACTTCCACTCGATGTCCTCCCCCATCTCCGCTTCCAGCAGCCTCGTGGCGCTTCACGCGCAGTCCCTCACGCCCTCTGCCCCACTCAATGTGGACTCTGATTCTGATGCGCCGGCGCCCGTGAAGCGCAAGCGCGGGCGCCCGCGCAAGTACCCCATCGGCTACGTGCGCCCGCCCAAGCCGCCGGCGCCGATCCCACAAGTCCCGAATGTGCTGCACAAGCTCATGGAGAAGGCGCGGTTGAACCGCCGCATGAGCACCGAGGAGAAGCAGCAGCTGCGCTGGTTCAAGCGCCGCAGCACGGAGAATGTGTACGAGCGCGCCCACCGCATGTGGCGCGCGCTGCTGCTCCGTCGGGAAATGGACCTGCTGATCTCGGACCGCGACCGGCGCATCCGCAAGTGGAAGCTGCCGCCGCACATGGAGCGCTCACCGCCGCCGCTGCCCGAGGTCGAGCGGCCTGCGGCCGAGGTCGCCGATAAAGTGGAGCAAAAATTGATGCGCCAGTACCTGACTCGGTGCACATGTGCGACATGTGCGCGCATGTACCGCGAGCTCAAGACCGCGAATAAATACGTGTGCTGCGTGTTCACGTGCAAGCACAAGTTCGTGGACATTGCCGACTTGATCGAGCACCAGCTGGACACGCACGGCTTGCTCACGCCGTTTTGCCGTCGGATCCGCGAAGAATTCTTCAAGCAGCACCAAGGCAAAGCGGCGGATCCACCCGAGACCGTGTACGCACGCATGCAGGCCGACAAGCCATGGGAGCGACCGACGCGGTGGACAGTGGAGCAAGTGGACCAGGAATTCCTGGTCTTCACGGACGAGGTCAAGACCAGCAAGGTCATGGGCGCGCGGTCGTTCTTGTACACGTCCTTCAAGATCGCGTATGAGCGGATCAAGTTGTACGGTGACGCCGAGATCAACGAGCAGTACCGAGTCGCGCTGGAGTACTACGAATCCGCGCTCATGTTCCCGACCACTGCTCGCAGTCATCGCGACGTGTTTGGTAATGTCGGTGCTGGTCGGAACTGGCTGCTGTCCCCGGAACCTGAGAACGCGGAGCGCACGCGGCTGCTCAAGATCGCGATCAAGGAAGCACGTGGAGCTGAACGAGAGTGCGACGGGTGGGAGAGCGATAGTGACGAGGAAGAAGTGTTGCTGGACGAGAAGGTGTCCTCGCCGACATGCTGAAACTATGAGCCAAGAGAGAGAGTGAGCGAGAGATCACGAAGTATTTACCTCGATAATGACATCTTGTTGATGCGAGGACGTAGTGTCTTTCTCTCTCTCGCTCTCTGCGTGCATTTCAGCACGGCTGTCCGAACCTCGTTGTTCGACTCTCCGAGGTGGTGTACAAGTGGGTCAGTTAGAACATGTCGAACGGATTCGACGACGCCGCGTGCTGGGAGTCTGTCTTGGATGGAGTACCGAAGGCATCAAAGCTGTGGCCACAAGTGCAGCACATTAGCGTAAGGAGTAACGACAGCACCAGTACGATGGGGACGTACGCGTTCGGGTCGCTGAAGGAGCTCTGCTTCTGTGGCGTGTTCTGAGCTGGGAAGCCGAACGAGCCCATCGGCAACGGAGATCTGTGAATGTACTGTAGTGTCAGATCAAACGCACCACACACATATAGTGCAAGGCAGGTTACGTACGTGGCTGGGAAGGTGGGAGATGGCGCCGCGGGCGCGAAGTGACTCGTCGGCTGCATGCTGAATGAGCCCATCGGCGACGGCGCACTCGAGCTGCTACCACCCATCTTCGGCGCATCGAATGAGTTGCCCCGTGACCCGCCAGTGGATGGTGGGCCGCTCATTCCGAAACCGACAGAGACAGAAGCTCCGAAGGGAGACGCAGCACTGTTATTGCTGAACGACGAGGTCGCCGAGGTTGCTGGAGAAATCGCTGGCTTGGAAGCAGAGTTCACACGCGATCCTGGGTTCGAGTTGGTGTTCTTAGCCATCCCAAGACTGCCGAGACCGAGTGAGGCGAATGGATCATTCGCAGCCGGCGGTTCAGCCTGTACAAAAGATCCATTAGACACTGAATAACTGAGGCGAGTTTGCAATGACACCAACCTTTGGCGCCGCTGGCGGTGGCGTCGGAGCCGACTGCGACTGCTGAGACGGCACTCCGAAGCCTCCGTTGTTCTGCTGCATCCACTGCTGTTGCTGCTGCTGCGGATGTTGTTGCCCTTGCATCCCGAAGCCTTGCTGTGGGAACTGGCCCATCTGTGGTTGTTGTGGATATTGACCATTCATCGATTGCTGATGGTACATTTGCTGTTGTTGTTGCTGCTGCTGGAAGTGGGACGGCGCTTGCTGGCTGGGAGGATACATGCCACTTTGCTGCTGTTGTGGCTGACCGAATGCACCCTGCATTTGCTGCTGTGGTTGGCCAAATGCTCCTTGCACATGCTGCTGTGGCTGACCGAAGGCGCCTTGCATTTGCTGCTGTGGTGCACCATATGCACCAAAGCCACCCGGTGTCTGTTGCGGTCCGTTCGTGAAGCTGCTCGTCTTGGTTGGCGCACCCGGACCATTACTGGAGAAGCTGTTGGTCTTGGACGATGTCCCGCTTGCTGCGAACGCGAAGGGATCAGCATTTGGAGCAGGGGAGGTATGTGGCTGTTGTGCCTGGCCGAATGCTTGCGCTTGGGACGCCTGTGGCACACCGAACGGCTGAGACGCGGGTGTCGAAGTCGCTGCACCAAATGCATCGTATGGCGAAGGAGACGGAGTCGCAGGCGCAGGCGCTGGGGCAGGGCTGTCCAGCGTGAGAGACTCGAAGGCAGCAAACGGATCAGCCGACTCATCTTTTTTCTGCTCTGGTAGCTTCGTCGCATTGTTTGTTCGAGCCCCGAAGCCAACAAACGGATCCGGAGATGCTGCTGTCGCCATCGGACTACCGAACGCACCCGAGTTCGTCCGAGACGATGCTGTCGCCGCACCGAATGCACTGGGGGCTTGTGTCGTTGCAGACGAAGATCGACTGCCTGACGCTGCAGGGGATCCGAAGGCATCGAACGCTGACGGAGCTGGCGTCGATGCTGCACCGAACGCATCGAACGCAGACGCAGGAGCTGGTGCGGAGTTAAACGATCCGAACCCAGGTGAAGACGGCGCGACTGGTTGCAAGGGCGCGGCCGAACCGAAGGCTCCAAAGTTCGCGCTAGGCGACGACACTGCAGCCGATCCAAAGGCGTCAAACGAGGAGCGACTGCCCGTCTTGGCCGCCGATGTATCACCAAATGCATCAAACGAGGAGCGGCTACCTGTCTTCGCAGACGCATCACCGAATGCGTCGAAAGATGAGCGATTGGGAGTCGCCGCGGTCGTGGGGGATCCGAACGCATCGAACGGAGTCGCACCGGTCTGGCTGTTTGTTTTCTTTGCAGCTACTGGCGAATCGGCAAAGCCAAACGGATCACTCGGTCGTGGCGGGTTGCTTGGTGGACTGAAAGCGAGGAAATCGTTCGCGGCCTTTGCTGGCGCAGATGGCACGGAAACTGGCGCAGGCGTAGCAGCGCCAAATCCACCAAAGTCGGCTCCAGGTGGTGGTGCAAGCGTGAAGGATCCTGTCTTGAACTCGTCCCGAAGCGGTGGCGCCGCAGCTGGCTTGGCCGTGAACCCACCGAAGTCACCGAAGGTGGCGGATGGTTTGGAGCTGCTCGTGGAACTGCTGAAGCCGCCAAAGTCGTCAAAGTCGTTCTGCTGTTTCTTGGGCTGATCGAAGCCACCAAAGTCGCCAAAGTTTGCGAATCCGCCGCTGTTGTTCTGAGGCGACGGCTGGCTGAAGGCGTCGAACGATGGAGACGGCGCCGATTTCGTACTGCTACTACCGCCAAAGAAATTATCACCACCGTCGAACCCGCCCGACTTGTTCGCACTGCTAGTCTTCTGTGGCTGCTCGTCACGCGCACTCGGCCGTGGGGACTCATACTGCCACTTCTTATCGATATAAGTCAGTCGCATAAAGTTGCGTGTGCGTTCGCCGTCGGTGCCACCGCTTGGACGGAAGCTCGCGTCGTGCTTGGCTCGCCAGATCTTCTGCGCCGTCTGTTATGGGTGGTTTGGTGTACAGTTTCCTGGTGAGTGGTCGGTCAAATGTGTGAGACTGAAGATCATATACTAAATACCTCATTGCCGCCAAACTTGAGCATGTTCTTGACCTCCGTGTCGGTGAACTTGGACATCGAGATCGACTTGACACGGTGGCCAAACTCGCGGCTGTGCAAGCGCATCATGATCGTACAGAGTTAATTCGTACGTGGGGCTTGGGTCAGTATCCACTTTCACACGTCGCAGACGTACTGGATGCCGCTGCACGAGGTGCAGACAAACGTGTTGAAGTCGACGCAAATGTACTGCGGCATCTGTGAGGAAACGCGTCAGAGATCCCAGCATCCTCTCGCTTGTGTTGGCTTTCATGGTTCACCATTTCATTGCAGTCAAAGCATCGCTTGTTGGCCGGGTTCGCGCGCTGGAACTCACGCAGTTCTTTGATCCGACGCTCGTCTGCGCGCTTGTCGTCCACGGACGAGCCGGTCATCTTGATGGAGGTACTAATGGTTGCTGATTGATGAGTGCGAGCGCGAAGAGCACTCGCTTCGGTTCGGCCGTGCAACTGAGAGGAGGAAGGGGGAAAGAAACTGTTACAATGGAGATGGAGTCTTTCGTACGTCTCGTAGGTTGCAACGCCCCCTGCGCCTCAACTTGCGACGGAGTTGTGCTATCGGGTAGCAGATGAACAGATACACGCGTACGTACGTGGATGGAAGGCCGCGGAAGAACGCCTCGTCGAACCCGAGATCGCGAGGGGCTCGCGGATCCGATACCGTAATTGCAGGCGTCCCAGGTGTTCCCCGTCGATGAGTCTGGAAACCGCCTCCCTTTGTAATGCATTGTGTGAATACGTTTTGGAAGGTCATTCAACTCGCATGTTCGCAAGATGTATGCTCTAAACGAAACGAAAAATTGAATATGTCCGGTTGCGTACTTAAATGGGAATAGCACAATGATTGTCAAGTTCAAAAGCGAGGCAACCGCATCGACACGACAGAATCCAACGCCACGGATGCCCAAAGGTTCGCGATCTCCCAGCGACCACGGCAAGCTGCAGGGGCCTATGGTGCTCTTCGACCATAGGGATGTTCCACCTGCGCGACCACGACGATCTCGCAACCGCGAGAAAAACGCGATCGCGCAGCGCTGCTTCGAACACTGCTTGGAATGGCGGCGACTAAGTACGCTTTATTAGGTTCGTATTGACTTCCTGCTACGCACTTAACGGCTGCAACCAAGAGGTCCGCGACTTTTCAAGGTTCGACGAATTGATGAGGCGGCGCCAGTGCAAGACTCTTGGCCTGTGGGGACGCTACGGGCAATCTGCAGCCAAAGCGAAAGCCCCAACAAGCCTTACGAGCTCTGCTACGTGGAATCTCCGTGTGATCTCTGTCGTTTTTCTCCTCGTGCTCGCGTACTCTAGGTTGGTCTCACGAGGGTCCTAGGTCCTCACCATGAGTACGTTTGACGACGTCGAGTACCTCGTGCAATGGATCCGCGACCGCATCACGCTGCCTGGCTACCAAGCCAAGGCCTGGAGCTCCATGGACTTGACCACGGTCAAGGAGTTTGTCGAGAGCACCAACATCCCGGCGCTGTTCATCACACTGCAGAATGGATCCTTGTTTGTATCCACGATGGCACCTCGCGGCCCACCCACCACCGTCATGTACTTTGTCAAGAATGGCCAGGTGATGATCACGCCAGCTAATGTGGTCGACGCGCTGCAGTACGGCACCGTGGGCAAGGACGGCATCGCGTCGCTGCTGCAGCTCATGAACGGGTACTACCTCCAGCGACTCCAGGCCAACAAGTCGTGGCCCGAGAGTATCCAGAAAGAGTTCACCGGCCAGTTCTTCCGGTTCATGTCCAGCTTGACCGAGACCGTGAGTCGAAGCTGTGGCAAGACGGTACTGTACCTGCCGCCAGTGTCCCAGGACAAGTTCAATTACAAGGACAAAGATCTGCTCCAACAACTCGAGTCAACGGTGATTCACTGGACGCGACAGATCAAGGAAGTCATCAACAACCAGGACAATGCGCATGACGCAGAGGGCGCCGGGCCGCTGGAAGAGATCAAGTTCTGGGAGCACCGCACGCAAGATCTGTCGGGTATCACCGAGCAGCTCAATCGCCAGGGCGTCAAAGATATTGTGGATATTCTTCGTCAGGCCAAGTCATCGTACCTGCAGCCGTTCGAGACGCTGTCGCAGATCATCAAGCAAGGCTCGATCGAAGCCAACGACAACCTGCGGTTCCTCAAGAAGCTCAGCCCCGTGTGTGAAGACATCGCGCGTGCTCAGCCCGACGAGATCCCGCTCATGTTGCCCAAGCTGCTCAACTTCATTCGGCTCATCTGGATGTACTCGACGTATTACAATACCGAAGACCGCATCACGTCGCTGTTGCGCAAAGTGAGCAACGAGATCATCGTCGTGTGCTCCCGCAAGATCTCTCTCCACGACATCTTTGACGGCAACGTGGAAGCCAGCATCCAGCACCTCGAGCAGAGCATCCAGTGCGGCATCACGTGGAAACAGATCTTCCACCGTGCGACGCAGGCCGTGAACGCGACCTCATCGTCGCCTGACCGGCGCTGGACCTTTGACGAGACGGGTATCTTTGCCCAGATCGACGCATTCGTCCAGCGGTGCCGTGAGTTGTTGGAGGTCTGTGGCGGCCAGATTCAATTTGCACGCAAGGGCAAAGAGGGCAAGCGCGAGCCACTGCCCACGTTTGGCGGCAACCGTGGCATGGAGATTGTCAAGAGCCTGCGTGGTATCGAGGCCCAGTTCGAGAACCACGTCGATCGCCTCCGCAAGCTCGAGTACAACATACTCGATGTCAAGATCACGAGCTGGCACAGCGACTTTAATACTTTTACGAACGGCATGAAAGATCTCGAGGCGATGACTCAGAACGTGATCAACGGCGCGTTCGAGAGCGTGTCCACGATCTCGGCGGGCGTGGACCTGATCCTCGCGTTCCAGAAAATCGCCCACCGCGAAGCCATCAAGCGCTGCGTCGAGAAGCGGACCATCGACATCTTCAGTATGTTCAAATCACTCGTCGGTGTCGTGCGCGGCATGTTTGAGAAGAACAAAGGCTCGCCACCGCTGTCCCCGACTGAGCCACAGTTTGCTGGTGCCGCTCTGTGGGCACGCAGCCTGTTGCTGCAGGTCTCCAGCGACCTGGCGCGGCTGAACGAGCTGTCACATCTCACGAGCGGAGCCGAGAGTGACGAAGCGCAGGCCTGCTTTGAGAGTCTGCGTCTCGTCATCAACGAGTACATCCAGCGCAAGTACCACGACTGGATCGAAGACTTGAATGCGCTCGGCAACACGAACCTCAACTCTCGCCTAGAAACACCTCTGATGACCAAGAGCGGCGAGTCGCTCGCCAGTGTGGTGGCTGGTGCGAAAGATGGCGCCGCCGTGAACCTGAACACTGCCAATAAGGGCGACCACAACGTGCTGCAGAACACGGAGAAGACGCTGATCCACCGAGCCAAGCGAGGCTTCCTGACCTGCAACTTTGATCGGCCGCTGCTCAACCTCTTCGCCGAGGTGCACTACTGGCAGTTCTTCAATGGCGAAGTCCAGATCCCGTACGTGGCGCACGATATCTGTAACCAGAAGGAGCAACTGCGTGTGCTCAGGGAGCACGTGATGCTTGTGGTGCGTGACTATAACCGCATCTTGCTGGAGCTCTCGTCCACCGAGCGTCGCCTGTTTGAAGACATCATTCGCAAGCTGGACCGCCGCATCCTTCCAGGTCTACAGAAACTCACGTGGGTGTCCAAGGGCATTGTCGAGTGGTACGTCGCCGACTGCCGCAAGCACTGCGAGACGACCTACAAGATTGTTCAAGAATTTCAAGAGAACAAGGATATTGTGACCAAGAACTGCAAGATGATCGGTAGCTTGATGCACATCTTCATTGAGCGCAACACAGTGTACGACGAAGGCGTCTTTGAGGCCAAGCAGGAGATCCACCGCAAAGAGATCGAGAAGAAACTGCACGATGCCTACTACGTGATCAGCACCACGATGGCTGCCACGTACCAGCACTTTGCGTCGAGTCCGCCGGAAGTTCAGCGTGAGTGGAACCGCTTTGTTGAGCGATGCGACAAGATGCTCGAGGACGCACTGCGGCAGTCGGTCAAGAAGTCGCTGCAGGAGCTCTCCAAGGCGATCAACGGCGACGCCAAGACGGATCCACGGCCATTGTTCCGTATTCACACGGTGCTCGAAGAAAGCAACAAGGTTGAGTTCAAGCCACTGATGGTGGACCTGACCCAAATGGTCAACATGGTCGCAAAGGAGGTCTTCAACGTGATCTCGGTCGTGCCACGACTGGCCACGACGCTCCACAACGCAGGGACGAGTGCCGCGGCACCAGTAGCTTCGACTGGGCATGAAAAGAGTGCGTCTGAAACCGAGCCAAACGCCCAGGACCCTGCTGCGGCTGGTGACTCAGAGACCCAGAATGCCACTCCAGCTGCTGATACCCAAGGCTCGTCGGCCAGTGCACAGCCCATCAACAGCTTTTACCAGTCGATCTTCAACGACGAAGAGATCCTCAAGGTTCTTGTCCACATCATGAACGGCATGTCGTCGAGTGCGACCGAGCTGCAAAAATACTTGGGCTACTGGGACAAGTACAAGCTGATTTGGAACCAGGACAAGCAGGCATTCATTCGTCGTTACGCCAAGGCGAACCGCCCGCTGCAGCAGTTCCGTGCTGACATCGAGCGGTACCGCGAGCAGCAGACCAGCATCCAGAATGAGGACTTGACCAACACGATCAACTTTATCCAGATCGATACCAACTTTCTCAAGGCGAGTCTCGTGGAACACACGGTGCAGTGGATCGGCAAGCTCACGGGGCTACTCAACCAGACGGCACAGGATGAGCTGCGCGAGCTCATGGCAATGATGAAGGGGAATACCAAGAAGCTGCAGGTCAAGCCAGCGAACCTGGACCACCTCGGCGAGTCGATTCGGCTATTGCAGGATATCAAAGAAGGCATGCTTGGTGTGGTCGCGCGCTTCGATCCTCTGCAGCAGAAGTACGACCTACTGGCCGAGTTTGATGTCCAAGTGACAGACGAAGAGCAGCGCGACCTGGCGAACCTGAGGCCGCAGTGGGAAGTGTACGAAGGCATGCTGGTGGAGGCCAACACCATGCTGCAAAAGTGCAAGGTCAGCATGAAGCAGAATCTGCAAGACTCGGTCGCGGAGCTCAACACGATCATGTCGGACCTGCGCTCCGAGGCGGAGGCGTCACTGCCGTACTCTGGCGAGCAGGTATCCAGCATCGCGCACCAGATCCTCACCGAGTTTGAGAAGAAGATGGAGGCCGCGCGTGCTCGCCAGAGCGCATTGAAGAAAGGGCTCGAGATCTTTGGCATTGAAGAGTCCAAGAACGAAGGCTTCTTACAGACTGAAAAAGATATCCAGCTGCTTCAGCAGATCTGGCAGCTCACCGACGAGTGGGAGGTCGTCTGGGCCGCGTGGAAGAACAAGGTGTTTTACGAGATCGAAGTCGACTCGATGGAGACCACGGCGGCCCAGTTTTTCAAAAAAGTGGTCAAGTTTGGCAAGGACATGAAGAGCTGGTCCGTCTGGAGCTCGATGAAGTCCAAGATCGAGCAGTTCCGACAGACGCTCCCGTTGATCCAGGACCTCAAGAGTCCTGCTCTTCGCCCACGCCACTGGGCGCAGCTCAAGGACGAGATGGGCAAGAGTTTCGATCCCGAGGCGTCGTCGTTTACACTGGAGCGAGTATTCTCGCTCGGGTTCCACTTGCACGCCGAGTTTATCAGCACACTCTCGGCGAATGCCAGCAAGGAGCTATCGATCGAGCAGGCACTGGACGGTATCGAGAAGCGATGGAGTGGGATTGACATCGACATGGGTGAGTACAAGGGCGTGTACTACAAGATCAAGTCAGCGGACGACCTCTTCACCGCGTTGGAGGATGACCAGGTGCAGCTATCGACGATGAAAGCATCACCATTCTTTGGGTCATTCGAGACCAAGATCCTGTACTGGGAGAAGGCGCTGGCCACCATGTCCGAGGTGATTGAGACGCTGCTGGGCGTGCAGCGGTGCTGGATCTACCTCGAGAGCATCTTCATGGCGTCCGAGGACATCCGCAAGCAGCTGCCGCTCGAGTCGACACTGTTTGATGAAGTCAACTCGTCGTACATGAAAGTGACCGAGGCCATGTACAAGACCAAGAACGCGTTGCGCGCGACACAGGAACCAGGCGTGCTCCCCACGCTGCAGCTGATGCAGGAGAAGCTCGACCAGATCCAAAAGTGCCTGGACCAATACCTTGAGACCAAGCGCATGCTGTTCCCACGCTTCTACTTCTTGTCGAACGACGATTTGCTCGAGATCCTCGGCCACCAAAAAGACCCAGACCAAGTCCAGAAGCATATCAAGAAGTGCTTCGAAGCCATCAAGACGCTGCAGTTGATCGCGCCAGGCACACGAGGCAACGTGACGTTTGAAGCCTTGGGGATGAACTCGCCGTGTGGCGAGCAAGTGACGTTCGCGTCCAATGTGATCGTCGCGGGGGCAGTGGAAGGCTGGCTGAATCGTATCGAGGCGGCCATGGTGAACACGCTAGAGAAGATCTACGCGCAATGTTTGGTCGGGTACAAGGGCAAGAAGGAGAAGTGGATCAAGGACTTTCCCGGTCAGCTCCTGATCACGTGCGGCCAGACCGCGTGGACGAACGAGTGCATTAAAGCTCTGAACGAAGTTGCCAAGGGAGAGAAGAAGGCACTCAAGTCGCTCAAGAAGAAGTGGATCTCGTACCTGAACAAACTCGCCGACATGGTGCGTGGCCAGCTCTCGTCGATCGACCGCAAAAAAGTCGTGGCATTGATCACCATCGAGATCCACTCGCGCGATGTGATCGACCGCCTGGTGAAGCAAAACTGCAAGAGCGTGAACGATTTCGACTGGCTGATGCAGCTGCGTTTCTACTTCAACAAGGAGCTGGGCGAGTCGGGCATTTGTGAGGTCAAGCAGACCGTCACGTCGCTGCAGTACTCGTACGAGTACCAGGGCAACAACGGTCGTCTCGTGATCACGCCGTTGACTGATCGCTGTGTACTCACAATGACCACGGCACTCCACTTGAACCGCGGTGGAAACCCTCTGGGGCCTGCAGGCACAGGCAAGACGGAGACGGTGAAAGATCTGGGCAAGAACCTGGCCAAGTACGTGATCGTGTTCAACTGCAGTGACGGCTTGGACTACAAATCCGTGGGGCGCATGTTCTCCGGACTTGTGCAGTCGGGCGGCTGGGGCTGCTTCGATGAGTTCAACCGTATTGAGATCGAGGTGCTGTCGGTCGTCGCACAGCAAGTGCTCACGATCATGCAGGCGCTGACGCTCAAGCAGTCGTCGCTCATGTTCCTCGGGTCGACCATCAAGTGCAACCACAACATGGGTATCTTCATCACGATGAACCCAGGTTACGCGGGCCGTACCGAGCTGCCGGATAACCTCAAGGCGTTGATGCGGCCCTGCGCTATGATGGTGCCAGATCTCGCACTGATCGCAGAGGTGATGCTCCAGGCCGAAGGCTTCCGCGACGCCAAGACACTGGCCAAGAAGACCACGACACTGTACGGTTTGATGATCCAGCAGCTGAGTAAGCAGGACCACTACGACTTCGGTCTGCGGTCACTCAAGGCCGTGCTCAACATGGCAGGCTCACTCAAGCGTGAGGACCCGAACTTGCAAGAAGAGAATATCCTGCTACGCGCGCTGCGTGACATGAACATGCCCAAGTTCATTCGCGAGGACGCTGCGTTGTTCCGATTGCTGCTGGGTGATCTCTTCCCTGGCATTGAGCTGCCCGTGACCGACTACGGCAAGCTACAGGGCACCATTGAGCAGGACCTGGCGGAGCAGAAGCTGCAAGTGCACGGACAGATCGTGTTCAAGACCATTCAGCTATACGAATCCCAGGTCACTCGGCACTGCAACATGATCGTGGGCCAGACGATGGCTGGCAAATCCACGATCTGGAAGACGCTGCAGGGTGCCAAGACGACGCTGGCCAAGGACGGCGTGCCTGGGTACATGCCAGTGCGAGTGCAGGTGCTGAACCCCAAGTCGATCTCACTGAATGAGATCTACGGCGTCTACGACCTCACAACGTTTGAGTGGATCGATGGTATCCTCTCTGCGATCTTCCGCAACCTCGCGGCTGATGAACGTGCTGAAGAAAAGTGGATCATGCTTGACGGCCCCGTGGACACGCTGTGGATTGAGAGTATGAACTCGGTGATGGACGACAACAAGGTGCTCACACTGATCAACGGCGATCGTATCAGCATGAGTCCGTCCATGGCACTGCTCTTCGAGGTGCAGGATCTCGCCGTGGCATCGCCAGCCACCGTCAGTCGAGCTGGCATGGTGTACATGGATGTTGAGGACCTCGGCTGGCAGCCGTTCATCCAAACGTGGCTTGCGACGATGATCAAAAGCCAGGAAGAGCGTGACATCCTCGCCGGACTATTCGAGAAGTACGTCGACCGTGTGCTCAAGTTCAAGGCCAGCGAAGTGTCCGAGCTCATCCCTGTCACTGATTTCAACTCGGTGCGGTCGTTCTGCAACCTCTACAACGCGCTTGCGACGCCAGAGAACGGCGTGGACAAGGCAGCGTGTGGCGACAAGTTCCCGCAGATGGTCGAGAAGTGGTTCCTCTTCTGCCAGACGTGGAGTGTCATGGGCGCTGCGAACGAGGAAGGCCGCAAGAAGTTTGACATGTGTCTGCGAGACATTGACACGGTGTACCCGCCGCTCAAGACCGCCTACGACTTCTTCGTCGACCCAAGCAGTCGCGAATTCAAGCTGTGGGATGAAAAGCTCCCGCCCAACTTCAGGGTCGCCCCCAACACACCGTTCCACAAGATCATTGTGCCTACGATCGACAGCATGCGTTACGGGTTCTTGCTGCAAACGATGCTTGGCGCAGGAATCCACACGCTGATCGTCGGCGATACTGGCGTCGGGAAGACGACGGTGGTGCAGAAGGAGCTGGAAGGGTTGAGTGACGCATACAACCGCCTCGTGATGAACTTTTCGTCCGCAACGTCGTCGGCCACGGTGCAGGACGTGATTGAGAACGTGATGGAGAAGAAGTCGCTGAATCGGTTCGGTCCCGTGGGTGGCAAGAAGCTCGTGACGTTTATCGACGACATGAACATGCCCACGAAAGACACGTTTGGCTCGCAGCCACCACTGGAACTCCTGCGTCAGTGGGTGGATTACGGCTGCTGGTACGACCGCAAGAAGCAAACACTCAAGTACTTTATCGACATGCAGCTCGTGGCAGCGATGGGGCCTCCCGGTGGCGGTCGCTCGGTAATCAGCTCACGGTTCCAGAGCCGATTCAACTTGGTGAATATGACGATCCCAGAGCAGGCGCAGCTCAAGCGCATCTTCGAGACCATGCTCGTGCCCAAGCTGTCCGAGTTCGACGATGAGATCAAGCCCCTTGCCGTACCACTCGTCGCTGCGACCATCCAGTTGTACCAGGGTGTGCTCGAGTTGTTTCTACCAACACCAGCCAACTGCCACTACTTGTTTAATTTGCGTGACATGGCCAAGGTCGTCCAGGGGCTGCTGATGTCGGACAAGCACAGCGTCACGAGCCGCGACGGCATGCTCAGGCTCTGGATGCACGAGAGTTTGCGTGTCTTCTCGGATCGACTCACGACCTACGACGACAGGCAAACGTTCAAGAAGAAGACGGATGAGTTGCTGGGCGTGCACTTCCAGACCGAGTGGGCGAGGCTGCTGAGCTCGTTACCAGAGCGGCTTAAGGAAAACGGCCCGTTATTCACCTATCTCTTCTCTACGGCCGGTGGCGAGGACGCAGCTAGTGCCAAGTACACCGAGGTACTTGACCTCAAGACGCTCAAGACGTTTGTCGAAGAACAGCTCGAGAACCACAACGCCGAGCCAGGCTACGTGCCGATGAACCTCGTCATGTTCAGCGACGCGCTGATGCATATCCTACGCATCCACCGACAGCTCATGACGCCGCGTGGCAACCTGCTTCTCGTTGGCATCGGTGGCAGCGGTCGCCAGTCGCTCACCAAGCTCGCAGCATTCATCGGTGGCTTCAAACTCTTCCAGATCGAAGTGGTCAAGAACTACCGATCCATTGAATTCCACGAGGACATCAAGAAGCTGTACCAGCAGGTCGGCGTGAACGAGCAGAAGACCGTGTTCTTGTTCAGCGACACGCAGATCAAGAGCGAGTCATTCGTCGAAGACCTCAACAACATCCTCAGCAGTGGTGAGATCCCAGGTCTGTTTGAGAAAGATGAACAAGCTGCGATGATGGACGGCGTGCGAACCCGCGCGCGCTCGCAAGGCGTCAAAGAATCCAAGGACGCGATGTGGGACTTCTTCATCGGCGAAGTCCGGCGCAACCTTCACGTCGTGCTGGCATTCAGTCCGATCGGCAAGGGCTTCCGCAACCGTGTGCGCCAGTTCCCATCGCTTGTGAACAACACGACGATCGACTGGTTCAACGAGTGGCCGATCGATGCCTTACAGGAGGTGGGCATGAAGTTCTTGGAGGAGAAGAACATCGCGAGTGACAAGCAGCGGCCCAAGATCTCGTCCGTGTTTGCGGTGGTCCACAGCAGCGTGTCGCTGGCCTCGCAGCAAGTGCTGGCGTCCATGAAGCGCCACAACTACGTGACGCCGACAAACTTCCTGTCGCTTGTCACGGGGTACGTGGACTTGCTATCGGAGAAGTCGGCCGCGATCTTGGACACGCGTGACAAGCTCAAGAACGGCCTCGCCAAGCTGGAAGAGTCCCGCCTCCAAGTGGAGGAGATGTCCAAGCAGCTCGAGCAGCGCAAGATCGTCGTCGCGCAAAAGAACAAGGACTGCAGCGACTTGCTGGTCGTGATCGTCTCGGAACGACGCGTCGCGGACGAGCAGCGCAAGCAGGTCGAGGCGGACAGTGAACGTATCGGGAAGGAGGAAGCCGAGACCAAGAAGATCGCCGACGATGCACAAAAGGACCTGGACGAGGCGCTGCCTGCGCTCGCGCGAGCCATGGCCGAGGTCGAGAACCTGGACAAGAAGGCGATTGCCGAGGTCAAAGTGTACTCGCAGCCACCCGAGCTCGTGTCGCTCGTCATGTGCGCTGTGATGATTCTGTTCGGCCTGCAGCCGACCTGGGCCGCGGCCAAGATCAAGATGAACGACGTGAATTTCCTCCAGCAGATCAAGACCTTTGACAAGGACTCGATTCGAGACAAGACCATCGCCGCGCTCAAAAAGTACACGTCCAAGCCGACATTTAACCCGGACATTGTGCGCAAGGTGTCCTCGGCGGCCGGTGCGCTGTGCTCGTGGGTGCTGGCGATGGAGGTGTATTCTGGCGTGTTCCGTGTGGTGCTACCCAAGAAAGAGCTGCTGAAAAAGTCCCAGCAGACGCTCGCGGTCAAGCAGCGCGACTTGCAGATCGCCAAGGAGAAGCTACAAGAGGTGACCGAAAAAGTGGAGAGTCTCAAGCAGCAGTACGACTCGAGCGTGTCTGAGAAGAACGCACTGAGAGAAGAGGCTGAGCTGCTCGAGCTCAAGCTGTCGCGCGCCGAAGAGCTCGTCAAGGGCTTGGCTGGGGAGCGTGAGCGGTGGCAGCTCTCGATCGCAGACAAGAACGAGAGTCTCGTCAACGTCGTAGGCGACGCACTCGTGGCCGCAGCGTTCATCTCGTACGCTGGGCCTTTCGACTCGTTCTACCGGTCATCACTCGTGGACACGTGGATGAACCGCGTGATTCAGCAGGGACTTCCCATCTCACCAAAGTTTACGTTCACCGACTTCCTCGCTGATCCGACCGACGTACGAGCGTGGAACGCACACGGTTTGCCACGCGATGCGCTGTCCACGGAGAACGGCGTGATCACGACGCGTGGCAAGCGCTGGCCACTGATGATCGATCCGCAGGGCCAGGCCAACAAGTGGATCAAAGCGATGGAGGGCACACGGCTGGAGGTGGTGGATCCGATGATGAAAGACCTGCTGCGCAAGCTTGAGAACGGCATTCGCTTTGGCTTCCCCGTGCTCATGCAGGACATTTTGGAAGAGCTGGACCCGAGTCTCGAGCCCATTCTGAACAAGAGCATCATCAAGATTGGCAACCGCGAAGTCATCCGTCTCGGCGACAAGGAGCTCGACTACAACCGCGACTTCCGCTTCTACCTGACCACCAAGCTCCACAACCCACACTACACGCCCGAGGTCTCGACCAAGACCACGATCGTCAACTTTGTGGTCAAGGAGCAAGGCCTCGAGGCCCAGCTACTCGGTATCACCGTCCAGCTGGAAGAGCCAGCGTTGGAAGAGCAAAAATCGGACCTCGTGGTCCGCGTCGCGGCCGCCAAGAAGAAGCTCATCGACCTGGAAAACGAGATCCTGCGCCTGCTCTCAGCCGCCAAGGGCTCACTCCTGGACGACGAGTCGCTCGTGACGACACTGAATGCCTCCAAGACCACATCGGAAGAAGTCACACAGCAGCTCGTGATCAGCGAAGAGACCGAGAAGAAGATCGACGCGGCCCGCATGGGCTACGCCAAGGTCGCGCTGCGGTCGTCCACGCTCTACTTTGTGCTCAACGACATGACGAGCGTGGACCCGATGTACCAGTTCTCCCTCGACTCGTACGTGAGTCTGTTCAAAGACTCGATCATCAAGTCGCGCAACATGAAGAACCAGGCGGCGCTGAGCGAGGAGCTCACCGAGCGCATCAATGCGATCAACGAGTACCATACCTACGCCGTGTACGCGTACGCGTGCCGCGGGCTCTTTGAGCGCCACAAGCTGCTCTTCTCGCTGCAAATGTGTGTCCGCGTCCTGCAAAGCGTCAACAAGCTGCCCTTGGACGAGTACGACTTTCTACTGAAAGGTGGCAACACGGTGGGCGCGCCCGAGGACAAGGTCACCAACGTCGCGTCCGAGTACCTCTCTGACACGGCGTGGATGGCCGTGGTTGAACTCAACAAGCTGCCGCGGTTCCACGGACTTGTATCGTCATTCGAGCAAGGCACGAAGAGCTGGAGGACGTGGGTCCAGAGCAGTGCACCGGAGGTCGAGCCGCTGCCGGGCGACTGGGACGGCAAATGCAACGAGTTACAGCGGATGCTGCTGCTTCGGTGCCTGCGTCCAGACAGACTGAGCATCCAGGCGGCTCGGTTCACTGCTGCGAGTCTCGGTGCCCAGTTCATAGACCCGCCGCCGTTCGACCTCAAGGCCATCTACGAGACATCCAACTACAAGACGCCGCTCATCTTCGTGCTCTCACCTGGAGTGGACCCGACCAACTCGCTCATGGCGCTCGCGGAATCACTCCACAAAAAGGTAGAGAACTGCGCGCTGGGTCAGGGCCAAGCCACGATCGCGGAGGCCATGCTGCAGCGAGGGCTTGAGGCTGGCAACTGGGTCTTCCTGGCCAACTGCCACTTGATGCTGAGCTGGGCACCGACGCTCGAGAAGCTCATCGACAATTTCTGTGCACCGAACGCGCAGGTCAACCCCAACTTTCGTCTGTGGCTCACGAGCGATCCCAACCCCAAGTTCCCCATCGCGATCCTGCAGCGTGGTGTCAAGATGACCACCGAGCCACCGCGTGGGCTCAAGGCCAACCTACTGCGGCTGTACAACACGATCACGCCGGACCGCTTCGCTCGCTGCAAGCAGGCCAAGAAGTACAAGCGACTGCTCTTCTGTTTGTGCTGGTTCCACTCGCTGCTGCTCGAGCGTCGCAAGTTCAACAACCTCGGCTGGAACATCCCGTACGACTTCAACGAGTCCGACTTTGCCATCAGCGAGGACGTGCTCGCGATCTACCTGGACGAATACGAGGAGACGCCGTGGGATGCGCTCAAGTACCTCATCGCTCAGGCCAACTATGGCGGTCGCGTGACCGACGACTGGGACCGACGGCTCATGCTCGTGTACATCAACCAGTTCTTCAGCGAAGACGTGCTCCAGGTTGAGAACATGCCACTGAGTGACTCGGAGTACTACTTTGTGCCCGACGACGGCGAGCTGTTCGCCTACGCCGATTACATCAAGCAGCTGCCACTCGATGACCCGCCCACGGCGTTTGGCCAGCATCCAAATGCGCAGATCGCATCGCAGATCGACGACGGCAGAGAGCTCTTGTCGACGATCTTGTCCTTGCAGGCCGCCAGCGTCACCGAGGGTGGCAAGGGCAACGATGACAAGGTGCTCACGCTGCTGCAGACGCTCAAAGACTCGGTCCCAGAGGTGTTTGACCTGCCCAATATCAAGCTGGCGCTCGCTGCACGGTCCGACGCGGACGCACTCAAGACTGTGCTCATGCAGGAGCTGGAGCGATACAACAAGTTGCTGGCCTGCATCCGCGGCCAGCTCGTGATGCTGGAAAAGGGTATGCAAGGCTCGGTCGTCATCACTCCGGAGCTTGAGGCCGTGTACAACGCCATGTTGATCGGCCAGGTCCCGAAAGCGTGGAGCTTCTGCTACCCGTCGCTCAAACCGCTAGGTGCCTGGACCCACGACTTGAAGCTGCGCTGTGAGCAGATGAACAAGTGGGCCAACCACGCGATCCCGTCCGTGTTTTGGCTGTCCGGGTTTACGTATCCGACGGGCTTCTTGACTGCGATTTTGCAGACCGCAGCACGCAAGAACGGCATCTCGATCGACTCGCTCAACTGGGAGTTCATCGTGATCAACCAGAGTGAGAACGCACTCACGAGTGGCCCCAAGGACGGCGCGTACATCAAGGGACTGATTCTGGAAGGTGCACGCTGGGATTTCGACCACGACTGCCTCACAGAGCCGCATCCAATGGAGCTCCAGTGCAACATGCCGATTCTCCACTTCAAACCAGTCGAGACGAGGAAGAAATCGGCCAAGGGGTTGTACAGTTGTCCACTGTATTTGTATCCGCTGCGCACGGGAACCCGCGAGCGGCCGTCGTTCATGATCGCGGTGGATCTCAAGTCGGGCGCAGGCAAGTCGCCCGATATCTGGACGCGGCGAGGCACGGCGCTGCTGCTCTCGCTGAGCACCTAGAGATGTTTGCCCCTTTTGAACAGCTCCAATGGCGATCTGGCAAGAAAGTACAACATGGCTATCATCCAATCGTTGTGCAGTATCTCACTATATTCAGCCAATCAAACATGCGTAAATCAGGAGTGTATGTATTATGGGCCTTCATTCGCTGTAGAGTGTCGCCCTACATACTTATCGGCCTTTGTTCTCCTAAGGCATGCCTCCGAAGGACCGCCACCTTGAGATCCACTCGTTCGAAAAAACGGATCAAAGTCGTCTGTTTGACGTAGGGGCAGTTCTGCCGTCTACTTGGTGGCGACCACCACGAAGCCCGAGTTGGATACAACCACAGGGCGGCGCATGTTTCGCTTCTCAGACACGGAGTCCCCAGTGAACACGCTGTGGTAGCCTTCGTTGATGCACTCCAGCATGACCGCGCGGAAGCAGCCTTCGCCTAGCACCATGAGGTACGA
>JAADXF010000413.1:0-19799 GCA_023337575.1 Pythium chondricola | reverse complement strand
TGAGACGAGCTGCAGCGACTGACATTCACATACGAGCGTACTGATAATTTCAGCTGGGTCCGCGCCGTTCTGGACTGATAGCGCGATACGATCGAAGGTGGCGACATCCGCAGCCGATGGTACATTGGCTGCTGTACCGTACTCGTCCCCCGTGGTAGCCTGCCGTGCCTCTCTGCGCCACTTCTGGCGCAAGATGTGGCTAACTTCCACAACCTGGGCAATTGGAGGCATTCCGTGATTTGCGAACGGTTGGCTCTTGGGACGCAATTCAGAACTGTTGGACGTGACTGACACAACCTAACGGCTGTACATGGCTGCCTTGATTTGCGTGCACATCACCCTAAGGTAAAATACGGAGGTCAGAATATTTGTGGAATTTTACACATTGGAAGTTTTCGCGGACGGGAATTTATCACCCCACGACGAATAGTTGCTCTAGGAGGTTTCCACGTTGGTGTCAAAACGGAATCTACAGTCTACGTTCGTTCGTGCACGTGACCGACCCATGACGGAGGAAGGACACGGCGTCGGCGTGGCCTTCGCGCTATGCACTGGCGCAGGCCTCGCGACTATCCTTGGCGGCTCGATCGTCTTCAGCAAGCGGCTGCTGCCCTTGGCCAACCCTGTGAGTCTCGCGATCGCGCTCAGTGTCTCCGCGGGCGTGATGATGTTCATCTCGCTCGTCGAGATCTTTCACAAGGCGGTCGAGGCACTGACCGAAGGGATGCGCTCGGATTCTCTCTCGGAGAAGACAGTGACGGGCCATGCGTGGCTCATTACGACTGCGAGCTTCGCCTTGGGCATCGCCCTCGTGTACGGTATCGACCTTGTTGTCCATCGACTGTCTCCAGACGCACACGCAGCCACTGACGTGGAACAGCTCGAGCACCTTCGTGAATCGATCGACCAATATGAGGAAAATCCAGTCTACATCAAAACACAGTCGCCAGCGAGTTCACTCAAGATGGAAGAGCAGACGCGCCAGCAGCTCGTGCGCATGGGTTTGCTCAGTGCGCTTGCGATCGGGCTGCACAACTTGCCGGAAGGCATCGCCACGTACGTCGGCGCGATCAAAGATTCGTCGGTCGGCTTCTCTCTCGCTGTGGGTATTGGTCTGCACAACATTCCAGAAGGTATCGCGGTCGCGTCCACGATCTACTTCGCCACGGGGTCCCAGTGGAAGGGTATGCTTTGGTGTACGATCTCCGCTCTGGCCGAGCCTTTTGGTGGTTTCCTCGCGTGGGCTTTGATCGGTGATGGCATGAATCCCGTCTCTGAGGGCATCCTGTTTGGAGTGGTCTGCGGAATCATGGTCTGTATCAGCGTCAAGGAGTTGTTGCCGACTGCGTACAGACTCGCGAATGACCAGACGCACTTGATCACTCTGGGAACGCTTGGAGGCATGTTCATCATGGTGTTAAGCTTGATCACTTTTGGGTACGCTGGCGCGTAGACTGTGTGTGACACACAGTCTACGAGACACATTGTGTATGCAATCTCGGCGATGATACCGTAGCGGCACTGTACTGTACTTGGAAGTAGACAGCAATCGTATCAGACACAACAGATACAGTATTACTGTAAATGCATCGCACGACAAACGTAACTCACGAGCAATGGTCAATTGGTACATGCGTAGTCGTGCTGTCTCTTGTGGTATAATATTATAGTATGGTCAAGGTCGTGCACACAGATATTAATACCGGTACTCTACTTTCGCGCCACCATGTCGGGGCTCATCAATCAATAGACGAACCCGCTCACATGTCGCAGATTTGATGCACCACAGAGTGTGTAACACAAAGACCAAGGATCTTCCGGTGCCAACAGCAGTGAACATGAAGTGTGCGGACGCGGACGACTTCATTTCGCTGTGCCTCTTGCTGAGTTCGAGGTCAACGAACGAAGTGAACATCATACAGTGTACTAGTACAGTACTTCGCCTTGCAGTGGACAGTGGCGGGTATTCGATACTCGTCACGAAGACTTGGGCAATGTGCGATGGTGTGCATGAATCTTGCTCGCGCCAGTACGTGGTACAGTACAATGGCGCGGTTACACGGAGGCCACAACTCGGTTGTTTTGCACACGTGATGTGCCATCCGCAGCGGTTGGTTGCGTGCGTGCGAGTTGGATTCGTAGCAAGTTGCGGCGCGGTGCGTTTACTATTGTACTAATAGTACCGGTACCCACATTCGGATCTAAGGCGATGGCTGATGCTGTAACTCTTACATGCTATTGATTAATGGGTCCTTGAAAAGCCCACCTGGCCGTTGTTGCTGCAACCACCATGGACTCGAAACCTTTGCCGCTGCGGTGACCCATTCTTCTCGCTTGCACTGATGCGCCAAGCCTGCTGTGGCCACGAACACACGCGCAACTCAGACCGTGCCGCTGCATGTTCACCTTTCCTCGCGGTCAGCGTGGCTGCACCCATACAGTAATTCCCATCCGTACTGGTACAGTACCGGTACAATACTTCGTATCAGCCACGCCAGGGGGGGCACCTCTCTCTCTCTCTCCTGAGATTTTTCATTGATATCCACGACTGCGGCCGAACGATCCCGCACTTGGCGGTGACGTGCTCTTGGCTTGTCGAACCATTTGCCCTATCCCTCACTTCCACCCATTGTGGCTTCACAAGCCATTGTGTGAGTTTGACTGTGAATCACAGTCAACGATGTTGGTTTATAAATTCTAAGGCCGTGTTCGCGCCAAAATATTCATTTTCAGCTGTATTCGGACAATATCCATCAAGTGGGACCCTCAATTGGTGTTATAAACCTAACCCTGTGCAAAATGAAAATGAATTTTAAGCGACTTCGACCGGAGGGGTGAATTTTGAAAATGTTCATTTGCCGGTGTGACATTTTTGCTTAATCGGGGTGCGTAACCCTACACTAGGGCGATAATGAAGAAAACGGAACCGCGAACACGGCCTAAATATATTATTATAATACCGCAAGTCTTTAGAAAGACCACAGATTGGTGTGTTCGTTGGTGTGCAAATCGAGGAGCGCTGTTGGAATCGCGCCAATGTTCAGTTAGTCCCCTTTTGTCGTCTGTGATCATTTTCATCAAATCGGCGGTCAGCGCCTGTGCAGCTCCACTGTCTCGGATCGCGCAACTATCGCCCAGTAAAGAAGTCTGGGCGCAAACACTCCTTGCTCATCGCCGCCTTTGTGCGCATATCATGGCACTGGCTGCCAGCTCGGGCATCTCTCTCTCGCTCTCGCTCGCTCGCGCGATTACACCCGCACCCGCGTCCTGCTTCTGTGCGGTTGTGCCGACCGAAAGACCATCATTCTGGGTGCAGTCAGTCAGGCAGTCAGGCAGTCAGGCAGTCGCGGCTCCTCTTCTCACAGTGTCGGTCGGAGATGGCAGCTTGGCTCCCGCCGCCGGCCACTCAACAATCAGTCAGTTGAAGAAGCACCGTCCAGCGAGAGTGAGTGTGCTGGCCGGGCGCGAAACCGAACAAACGCACAAGTCGGCAATCAATCGGGTCGATTCAAAATCGAACCGCGCCAGACACGTACACTGTACCAGTAATACTCATCATCTTTCCACTTCGTCGACTGACAGCGGGAACCGTGCACTCGGTTTCTGCATTCACTCCTCCTATTAGTCTTCGACTGAATCGATCCGCGCGTTCGGTTCGATAAGCAGCACCAGCATGTGCGTCTGTGGCCAGCCTGCCACGCACGACCCACGTCTGCACGAGTTTCTGCTCGAATGCCACTACTGCGCCGACTGGTTCCATGGACGTTGCATCCACATGAGCGAGGTCGACGCCATGGACATTGTCAAGTTTGCCTGCCCGCCCTGCACCAAGCAAGGCCATGCCACCGTCAAGTACCAAGGTACATTTTTTTGTCTTTTTGTTCTATGTTCCATGTTTACCAATCTAGAAAATGATGTTCCCGTTGCTAGATTCCACGCCGATGGCCGACATGGACGACCTCGCGTACGCGCCGCTGCCGATTCAGCGCCACCGTTTCATGGCCACAGGCCCAAGCTACAACGCCACGTCCTACGCATTCGGTAGCCATTACGCCAAGAACTCGGAGCCGTTTCGACGCACGCTGCGCGCCGCCGTGTTTTCACGCTCTGGCGTCCGCGTGCTCAACGCGCCACAGTTCAACGCGTCCTACTTTACGTACCACGCGTTCCACGAGCCGCTCCTCATCGTGGACGGCAACTGGACCACGGCGGGTCTCCCCCGGCCCTTCCCTGTCATCAGTCTCCAGGACATCAGCAGCCTGCTCGCCAACTCGGGCGCCACCGTGCGTGGCATCGACGTGGCGTCCCAGGATAGCTTCCAGTTGTCGTCCACTGGCTGGACCTCTCGCCTGACGCACCCGAATCCAGACTCGCCGGTGACGGCCCAGTTCCGTGTGCTCGAGACTGGCTTCCGTCGGGAAGTCGCGCCGCCAGTGGCCGTGAGCGAGATCGACTGGCACTACCTCTTGCCCTGTGCGAATGGCGCCATCAACCGGGAGGCCAACCCAGAGATCTACGGTACACTGTGTGGCGCCGGCGCGTTCGTGGACTTTACCGTGTCACCCGACTGTAAAGCCACGTGGCTCGCCGTGTCCAATGGCCAAGTGGATGTGTTTGTGATCGAGCCCACCGTGGCGACCATCGACACCTTCCGCCGGTGGAGAGAAGACCCGAAAGTACCGTTCGCGTCCGTGTTTCTTGGCGACCGCGTCGACCGGTGCACCAAGGTGACCGTGAAAGGTGGTGCGACGCTCGTGCTGCCCAGCGGGTTCATCTACGCGTTGTACGCCGAGCACGGTGGCGCCTTCTTTACTGGATTCTTTGCCAACACACTCAACCTCGCGACCCACTTGGACGTGTGGCAGCGGCTCGAAGGAAGCGACGCGCGACGCGCGCCACAGTGGCGCAAGACGTCGTTTCCGCACGGCTGGGCACTGCAGCATCCGTCGCCGGCAGTCGCCCCGTCGCCGCCATTGAATGCCCAGCTCTGGTCGCTGGTGTGCCACTACATCAACGAGTTGTCGCACATGGACGCGCTCCTGCGGGTGGGAAATCTCGAACGGGATGCTCTGCGTCGTGCCATGGGATTGTTACGACAGTGGAGTGCCAGCGCTCGGTCCATCGAACGCCTGGACAACGGCTCGTGGCTGCCGTCGTCACTGCAGGATGCTGGCAGCCTCCTCGACCAACTAGAGCAAGCAATCGTGACGCACACGCCTCCGCCAGACCACACACCGCCCGCCACCAGCAAGAGCCATGGGATGCAGTCCATCACTTCCTCAGAGAGTGGGTACCTCTACGGCTCGCAGTCCGACGACGACCTGTGGAACACGAGTGCAGTGTCGAGAGCCTTCGCCACCGTATCTTCCTCGAGTTCCTACCATCAAGAATCCGTGACCACGTCGGCCAGCCCCACGCTATGGGACTACCCATCGTACCACGAGCAAACGCACCCAACACACACACCCCACCACCACGGAGGGCCCGCCGCTCCAATGGATCCTCTCGCTGTGCCGGCGTCGTCATTCTACCCGTCCCACCTCGGCGACACGCCACAATTCGCCAGTGCACTTCACGGGAATGGGTACAGCACTGCCAACGCACCGGCTTACGGCGACTTCCTGGACCCGAGGTCTTCTCCGAATGGCTCCCACGTGGGGATGCTGGGTGCCGTGCATCCACTGCTGGATATGGGGGCTAGCCCGGGCGGTCTCCACAACCCGCACGTGCGCCACCGTGCGTCGTGCCATCGCTGTGGGAACCTGCGCAAGAAGAACGTGCGGTGTCCCAAATGTCCACACATTTTCTGTCAAAAGTGTGCCGAGAAAATGATCGAAGAGCATGGCGCGGCCGTGTTCACCGACGGGTGTCCCGTGTGCAAAGAGCTCTGCTGCTGCGGCAAGAACCGGACCCTGATGTGCCCGCGAAAGGTACGATTCTACGATAATAGGATCGCTCTCCGCTCCCCCCCTAACTCCGCTCCCCTCTCCGCTCCAGCAACTGATTCGTTGCGTATGTATCCATGTGCTGACAGTTCCACTGCTACAAGAAATGCCCCGCGACCAAGCGTCCAAGCAACTAAGTAACCCGACCAAGTACACATCCCCGTCGTGGCGTCGAGGGCGTTACCGTAATCTGAAGGATGATACAAATGTTCGACTACCGGTATTCACACACACAGTCGTTTCTACTTGAGCCGGTTGCTCTCGGCCAACGTAGGCTGGAGCGTCGCGAGCGAGATCAGCAGCTCCTCTTCTGCTCGGATCGATCGGCTGCCGTCGGTCGGGCACGTGCGCACCCACACATCGAACAGTGTCTTCGCGTCGTCGCTGCTCACGTGGATGGTCTCATCGGCATTCACGCACTCTTCCAAGCCCGCGAGGCCGCCGAACACGACAATCGCATGGCGATGCCGTGAGACAGCGAAGCCTTGGTCGGGCACCTGGCGCTCGGCCTGCTTGGACACACCGATCTTGAGGTCGTAACCTCCTTTGAACGGACACTCGTGGAACACGTTGTTGAGGGACGACGCGTACCGAGCCGTGTACCCCCAGTACACACCGGTCTGCTCTCGTGGCTCGGCCGACGACACCAGTTTGCCCAGCACTGTCAAGCACCATGGAGACAAGTTAGTTACAGTCGTACCCTGGGTACGCCAGCCCGTGGCCAGGTTTCTACCGTCACGCACTCTTTTTCTTGTGGTCCTTGGTGGCCTCGTCGATCTTGACGGTCACACGGATGCCTGGCTGGATGCGCTTGTCCACGGCCACCTCTTTCTGGAGACCGACGTTGACGTGGGAGCCTTCCTTCTCCTTCAGGGGGCGGTCCACCACCACGCCTTCGCGATACACACTCCACGCGTGCGCGCTCAAATGGTGCGGCAGGTCCAGCGGGTTGAGCAGCCCTGCGCAGCTGAGATCACTGTGCATGGGGAACAGCGCACGACGCAAGTACTGCGGCGTCTCGAGGTACTGCAGGATGCGCATCATGAACACGTGCGGGTCATTCGCCTGCTTCGTGGGGCCGTCGCTCTTGGCGGCGCCCAGCTGGTCGTCAAAGATCACGATCTCGTCTACCTGGTAGATCGCCGCGGCGCGCGCGATCTGGCCCGCGAGGTACGACTTGAGCTCTTTGGTCTGCGCGTTCTCGACAATCGACCCAGGCACCGCGATCGTGAGTGTATAGGCACGGCCCTTGAGCTCGCGCTCGTCGTCCGCGGCCTTGCGCGTCTTCTCCTCGAGCTCTTTGGCCTGCTGCGCACGCTGTTCAAGTCGCCGCTTCTTGCGGATCTCCTTCTTCTCCTCACGCGACATCTCGGGGAGCACCACAAAGGCATCATTCCCTGTCGGAGGTGCAGGTTCGTTCTCGGTGGGTTTCGCGGGTTTCTCGGCCACATCTGCGCGGCGCTTCTTGCGCACTGGCGCGGCCGGTCGCTGGTGGAGCGACTCGAACTCTTCGTCGCTGGATTCGCTGCTGATCATCGCGCCCGCCGCTCCTAAGTTACCGGTAAATGGCTTGCTCCCGGCAAGCTTGGTGATCTGCTGGTGATGATCGAGCACGGAGTTTCTGCCAATCCTTGTGAAGGTAGTAGTGTACTGTAGTACCTGTGATACTGTGATACGGTGTCTCGTAGTACTCAATACAGGGAGTCACAAAGCCTCTAAAAATGCTGGGGATTCACACGCGGAATCTTTCCTGCGCCTTTGCGTTTTGATCTCTGTGGGAGCTATTACGACATGTGAATACTGTAATCACCTCCCGAAACGGCCACGATGATATTAATACTCTACCATAAATTGTTGGCAACTTGCGACCCAAAAAGCCATTGGCTTGCGCGGTGGGTGGGGCGACGCTAAGAACCAGCCATGGCCGTTTCAAAACACTCCAACAAAAATCGAAGGAATCGGGCAAAAAACCTTTGGTTTGGTTGGGTTTCGAATCACTCTGGAGAAAACGAGCCAGGAACAAACCCACGCAAAACTGCGTTTTTTTCTCCTCCTCCTTCGTGTGAGTGGAAGCAACCTGAACACAGAGAGGAGCGGAGCAATCGATCGCTGCGCGTTGAGGACGAGAGAGGAGGGGAGACACGTCTCCACTGCCATCGACGTCGTCGTTACTTCATTCGGCAGGTACAGTCGACGCCATTCCGCAGTGGCCAGTGACGTGGATACGAGCGATTTGAGTGTCGGTATCCTCCATCACCCCGCGGTCGTAAATTCATTCGCACGCACTCACCTTCGCTAAAGAGAAACAGAGAAAGAGAGAGAGGGCCCCACCACCTTCGTCTCCCTCGCGAACCATCGTTCGTGCCTCCCCTCTCTCTGTTTTCCCGGCGTTGTTTGCGTTTGTGAAAGTGAGTGCGGAGAGGAGAACAAAAGAGCGCGAGCGGAGATTGCGACGACCGTAACACCAGTACTGCCATCACAGCACAACACCTCAATGGAGGAGCACAAGCCCAAGTTCGTATCGCAGTCCGTGGCGCTGAGCAAGAGCTACGCCTCGCGCTCGCCCTGGCACGGCATGGACCTGCACACCACGGCGCCGTCCACGAACCGCCGTGCCATATACACGCCGCCTCCCCCGAGCAGTCCCGCAGCGACGCCAACGATTGCCAGTCCGCAGCCAGCAACCAACAACACCAACAAGATCCAGACGAATGACACGGCGCTGTCGGCTCGTAACCTCGTGATCCGCCGTAAATTGTCGGAACGCAAGCGATTTGACTCGGCTGACTACGCGATGAAGACAGTGATGCAAGCGATGCATGCCCCCGGACCAGCGGAGGGAGGAGAGGAGAAGGGGACGGCAGCCCCTCCGCCCGCCGTGTCCCCTCCGCAGATGCCGTCCACCCCACTGACGATGAACTCCCCTCGCCTCTCCCCGAGCCACGCGCGGATGGGCATGTCTGTTTTCAAAGATGCACTCAAAGGAGGACAGCGCGAGGCCACACAGGACGACGAACCGATGCTCGAGCAACCGCTATCGCCACCAGCAGGATCCGCACGCCAGCGACCGGTCCAAGCATCACCACAGCCACAGCAGTCCTCGTCGGCGTCTCGGTACGGAGCGATCGGTCCAGTGGGCATGTCGGCAGCGGGTGCCATGTCGGCCAGGAACATTATGATCCAGAAAAAGATGCACGAGAAACGGCATTTCGACTCGGCGGATTGGCAGCTGGCCCAGTACGGCGTGCAGACCGACGCGGCGATGGACAAACCCGTGGAGGCTCCACCAGTGAACCGCACGCCATCGCTTATGCAGTGGAGTGCCGACGCGATGGCCAGTCCAACCAGTTCTCCGTCCGCTGTGCGCGCCGCGGTGATGCGAAACGCACACCTGTACGCCCAGATGAGCCCGTCGGTCCGCAGCAGCACAGACGAGATGCAGCGACAAGCAGCAGCGACGGAGAGCACACCCGACGTGAGCAAGTATGCTGGCCTGTCCGGTTCCAACGAGTTATTGCAACGCCGACTGGCCGAGAAGAAACGCTTCGACTCGGCGGACTATCATATGGGCGCACGCGCAGCGCGAGCGACGTCATCAACGGACGGGCAGCAGCTTCGCCGAGCGGCACTACTCCGGCAGCAGCAGCAGAACTACTCAGCACGACACCAAACAATGGCAGCACCTCTGGCCAACTTTCTCGGTGCACCGAGCACCGGCGTTGCTGCTCCACCGGCACCGATGGTGGAACAGCAGACCCCACTTGCTGTCGCCGCGGATGCCGCGGCCGGTACGTCCAAGTACGGTAAGCTCTGTGCTGCTAACGTGCTTTTGCGCAAAAAGCTCAAGGAGCGCAAGCGCTTTGACTCGGCGGACTACCACATGGAGCGTGCCAAGCACCAGGATTCGAACGCGAGCATGGGATCGGAATCACCGGATAACGACGGCGCTGGCAGCAGCAGTCCGGTCATGAACCCACAGGCCAAGCACATCAAGTTGTCCGAAGGTGCCGCACCAAGTCGATGGGCGTCGCATGCCACAGTCGTGGCGATGCGGCAGTCGGGCACTTCACCATCGCCAAATGGAGTGACGAGAGAAGCTAGCGCTGCCACACCAGTGTCTCTTGAAGGCCGACTGGCCGCGCGCAGTGTCCTGATCCACCGCCACCTCGCCGAGCGTAAGCGCTTCGACTCGGCTGACCACTTTGCGGCGAAGGCAGAAGCGATCCGTGCACGTCGTGACGGATGCAGCTAGTCAAGTGACGTCAAGACGAAGAAAGGGAAGCGGGAAAGGAAAGCGAGAGAGAGTGAGAGAGAGAGCGAGAGAGAGAGCGAGAGCAAGAACAAATGTCATGTATGATAGTCATCGCGAAAGAGAGAAACAACAACGTAGCTGGAGTGGGTAATCGATGGTCGTCTCGACCGAACTGGGTCCGTTGAATGGAATATGCACAAAAGTCGGCCAGTGTCGTGAAAGGTGTTGGTTCCTCTTAGTAGCCACCGATGAAGCGGTAGCCCTTCCAGTCTGGAGGGGCCTCAAAGTTGTGCTCTTTGAGTGCGCCCAGGAGATGCTTGCACGGGCCGTCGTTTGGTCGGATCTGCTGGGCATGGGTGAGGTAGTGACGCGCCTTGGGCCAGTCGCCGCTGATGTATGCCTCGACCCCGCTCGCTGCTGACTCAAGGAACGCCGGCTCGAGCCCTTCGCGGATCTCCATGTACTCGGGGTCGTTCTCGAAATCGACAGGCTGTTGCATCCCCGTGGCTGGGTCGATCTTGGGTGTGCCGAAGCCTTTCTTCATCACGGTGACGTCGAAAGTGTACACCGTCAGCGGTGTATCCACGCCTCGAATGCTGATGCGGTCCATCTTGCGAAGAAACTTGCGAGCGCCTGGCGAGAGCAGTGCAGCAAACCAGTGGGAGATGTTGATCGGTGTGCCGAAGATCTTGGACCCAGCCTCCAGGCGGTCAGCCATCTCGACATGAGGCGAGATGTACGTTGCATCGATCTTGAATCGCGAGCCGATCGCGCCTTCGACGGCCCAGCCAACGTGCATGCCGAAGCCCATCTTGATTCGGAAGCCAGGACCAAAACGCTTGACCACATTGTCCCGGACCAGGTACTCGGTCAGCGGACCGTCGGTGTTGGCGTTGTCCAAATCGATCAAGCACTTGATGAACGCGGTCAGCGCACTGTCGGCCATCTCGGTTGGCGTGATTCGACGCAGCTTGGTGCCTGCTCCTTGGTTTGGTGGGCACCGCACGCCTTGCTCGACTTGAAGTCGGTCTTCTTCCGTTGGGCAGTCGGTGAAGCGTGCAAAGCAAGGCAGCTCCCCATCGCAGATCTTCCACGACAGCAAGAACGCGTCACCGACGTTCTTGTTGGCCATGCCATAGTAGTGGTGTGTACCCGAGTGCATGATGTGGCCGAGCTTGTTGACGTACACCATGACTTCCTCTTGGAGACACTCGGTTGTGTCTGTGAACTGCCGAATATCACAAAAGCCGTAGATGGCCGTGATCTTTTTGCCTGGCAACATGGGATCTAGGTCCCCGGAGCCCATGTTCTTGCCAATGATGTCTGCTCCGGCCGCACCGAAGCCAACTTGCATCAGCGTACCGACCTTGGCCAAGGTCAACTCGAGCAACGCGGTCTCAAAGCCTTGCTCCCTCGCATTCTTGCGGATCTCAGCTTCGTTGGCGGTACTCTGCACGCTTGCGAGTGGGTTCTCGGCGAGACGCTGAACGGTGTACATCATGCGCTCGATCGGCTGCAAGACGAGCTTGCTCGTCGTTCGAATGAATGCGGTCGATGCACTCACGAGGACAACAATGATAAAGCACGTCTTCAAGATGTTGTACGCCGCGTCTTCCTTGGCCGTCGACGTGATGTCGAACACCGCGAGGGAGATACAGGAGCTTGTCTCATCCGCAGCATCCGTGACAATGAACGACGAGTTGAAGCAGCCTTGCGCTCGGACGGTGTTCATCTCCGAGTCGCGCAGCGTACTCATGACAGTCGCATAGTCCGGCAATAGCATGGCTGCGGACCACTCGTTTTCTGGGTTGACAGTCAGCGTATACTCTTCTCCTGGTGAGTCCGCTGGCTGAAAGCGAATGTTGTTGAGCCTGGTGACCAAGTCCTCTTGTTTCATGGTCGCGAGTTCCATGTACACCAGAACACCGGCATCTCGAATGTATCCTTGGAATAGACGCTCAAATTCGATCGAGTTGACGGTGCCAAGTCCTGCGGTGATAACAATGTGGAGCGCGCGTAGCCCAGCTTCTTGGTAGCGGTACTCCACTTCCGTGTAACCTCCATCAAACACGGGGAGCAGCATGACGAGGAACAGCACAAGAATCACCACGCGTTGCACCGTCACTTCGCCCATCTTGCTGCCCACTTTGCTTTCTTTCACCTCCGTCTGTATCGGTGCGTCCTCGTCCTTGTGCTTCCACTTGAGAATCTTGACCACTCGAAACAGTCGAACGGCTCGCACAACACGCACGATACGACCGGCTTTGCTCCCCGCTCTCGTGGCCTTGCTTGCTTTGAGTGCCGACGCACTCTGGTTGCCGTCGCTGCCGATGATTGCCTCCCAGATCCAACCAATATCTGGCAGCACGGAGAACGTCGCGATCAGATCGAGCACGAAGTAAAAGCTGAACAAGTACCCTGGCTTGCAATAGCACGAGATGGTAAATTCGAGCACAAAGAGCACGAGACATATCGTCGCCATCGTGAAGAATCCGGTGTCGGCACTAATCTGCGTGACGCTCAAGCGGATGTCGTCGCCGAAGAGCGCGTAGATCGTGATGAAGAGCATGAGCACTGTGTACCAGCGCGCGTCCAGCACCGCGGCGCACTTCTTCCGGAACGGGCTATAATTTTCAAAAGCCACAGTGGCCGGGTCACGGATGCGTTTCTTCTTCGCGTCTAGCGTGTCGTGCCCGAGCTGGTTGGCAACGCTCCGCGCTGACTTGAGCTGCGCCGGTGCCTTGGGCGTGAGCGCTGGCAGCTTGGGCTGGTTCTCATGCTTGACGGTGACCTCGGGCGACACGCGATGCGAGTTGCTCATCTTGGCTGTCGCCGCTGCTGCGAATACGCGAGCGGGGCGGCGTGCACGCAGCAGTCACCAACTCTCTTGCTCGCTCCTACCAATATAACCTGGCATTGATCAGGAACGCGAAACGACGCCGCTGGGGGGTTTCGTTTCTTAAGTTCGCACTAGGTTCGCATAGCTTCAAGATCGAGTGTCAGAGTGATTGTCGGTGTGCAAGAGGGAAGGAAGGGAAAAAATGGCGGGGAAGGGCGCGGGGTCATACTATGAGGAGTACATGCGCAGTAACGCGATGCTGAAACACGGAGGGGAGCGCAACGCAAAGCAGCTTCTAACTGACCGCAATGCGTACATCTCCTTCCTCGAGGTGCAGCTGGAGCGGGTTTCGTCCGCGTGTATGGCGGCGCAATCCTTTGAGCGACGGCTCGCCGAGGTGGAAGCCGCCCAGTTGGCGAGCGATCAAAAGATCAGCTCGCTCTCCAAGGTGTTTCGGCTGAATCAAGAGTACGTGGACCAGACCAGCGAGCAATCTCGGTCCGAGCTTGCTTCTTTCGCCAGCAGGATGGATTCGTGGATGGAGAAATACTCGACACAGCTCCAAGCACACGAGCTGCGACTCACACACAGCGAGGAACTCGCGCGTCGCGCGGATACGTGCATTCAAACTATTAGCGATGATCTACAGCGTGACGTGAGCGAACTCAAGTCTGTCGTCGACGCTGACGTACAGGAATTAAAGGCACTCGTCCTCGCCATGGACTCCAGGCTCGAAGGTGTCCACAACACCGATGAACACGTCGACATGCTCCACAAGGTGCTCGCGGATCGTCTGAGCGAGGTGATGTTGCGGTCAATATGCTCTCTTGAGATCCAATCTTTGACTGAATGATTTGTCTTCGTTGTTGGATGGACAGGATATGGAACGAATGCGGATGTCACTATCTGAAAAATACGTGACGATGGAGCAGAAGCACGACGAGCTGGTGCGTAGTGTCTGACGCTGCGCTGGTGGTGGTTGGCTTCGCTTATGTATCGTGCTCTTGCGCTCTGAAGAGAGAATGTCTGCATGCTTTTGCGGCAGAGATTGAACTCAATTCGAAAGCGGAGCTGTCGAGATCGGCAAGAGCAGACGATGAGCACTGGCGAAGGATGCGAGACCGTTTGGATGCAATCGAGCGTGACTCTTCGAGTGAGATCTACGACGTAAAGGAGCTCTTGCGGAAGAGCTTGGATGCTCAGCATCTGCTCAGTGCCACGATCGTTGGTCTTCAAACGGAGATTGATGAGAGCAGAATGAACGGAAATCCGCAGGGAAGTCGTTCACTAGCACGACAAGACACATCATTCCTTACTGATGCAATCGAAGAGCTACAAGCCAACCAGCATCACCTTAAGGACGCGCTTCGAGTTGTGCAGTCGTGTACTCGTGAGGCGGAGCAGCGCATGGAAGCTCAATCAGATCGACTACAAGAACGGATAGAGCTTGTCGAGGAGCAGTTTGGGAGACTGATGCTCGAATCCACGAGCAATGCGGATGAACTGGTACGCTAGGATCACGGTGGAGGAAAGACGCTACCAGAACTATCTAATCTGGCCGATTATCAGAGGTCGAGGGTATTGACTGCACTTGGAGAAGTCGAACAGAAGCTGCGACAAGATGCTGATGCAGTCGCTGAAAATGCGGTAAGTATCTGCCTTCCCTATCGCTGAGCCAGCGTCAGCACTGATCTCAACGATGTTGTCTCGTGCAGTTGGAGTCTGTCCGCGCAGAATCCAAGCAATACATCTCTCGTTTCCTGGAGATATCGACGAGGTTCGGGATGTTGCTCACTGCCGTGATGTAAACGATAGCATTCACGTTGACACTCTCCATTACCACAGATTAGAAGAACGCCTCGAGGAGCTTGAAGCAGCATTCGAGTCGCGGGAGGTAACTCACATCTGTCCAGGTCGGCTACCAATCGCAAACACCTAACGCTCAGTGTAGGGCACTCGATTTCACATCAGAGTTCCGACGATGCTCGAGCCGAAGAAGGACAAAATAGATCCCACGTCAGACAGCATCACCGCATCGCTTGAAGAGGTACTACGCTTCTGCCGTTGGGAATGACTGGATCCATCGCTCAGGTCTCGTACATGATACACAGAAACTGTCGCTGATTGTGTCAGCAGTACAACAAGAAGCTCGGGATCGGTCAGCCCACCAGGACGAGCTGCATGAACGCATGCGGCTGATCCAAGACCGGCTCGACACCGTAACGTCCTCCAGAAGATCATCCATAGTACGCAAAGGGTCTGCAGCTGACAGAAAACAGTCATCCGTACGCCCAGAGGAATTGCCGGGGGCAACCAGCGCGAAGCAGTCGACATCAAAGGTAAGCAGACGCGAGGGAATGAACCAACAGCGGTCAAGTCAATATCACGATCGTGCAGGTAGATGCGTTAAAGACCACCAGGCGCACGGGCACCAGTGATAAGGCGAAGGCGACTCGGCTCAAAGAGGTACTAAAATCCCGGCCGGCATGATGACTCTGCATCAAATCTCAAAAGATCTCCCTATCGCAGCTATGCCTCGAGTTGGTAGAGATGGAGGGTTCACTGAAGCAAGCAGCAAAGCGATCAGCTAAGAAGAAATGATCACTTCGATTGGATCGCCAATCCCTCTGCAATAGCCTGCTCCAGGTATTGTGCAGCATCGACACCAACGACAAGATGGTAATCCTGCAACATCGACATCCACCGGTTAGCTGACTGGCTCAACCTCCACATTGAACGGTGCATTCATCGCACTTCAAGTATCCGCATGATTCGATCCGCTGCTTCGTATCGCTCTTTGACGATGTCTGGAAGAACCCGCCTACTCTGCCGCGAAGCAGCCCGCCCCACATTCCAGCATCGCAGCGAGCCTGTCAAGTTTCGATCATCAGGTTGCGAGCGAAACGTGAGCAGAGAAGTATTGCGTGGCTTACGGATCTCTCGCTCAGTCTCATTTGCGATCTCCGCCTGTAGGACGTGCAAGAGATGCTGGATCTTGTGGTCGTGCTTGTCGATGAGGCGCGTCTCGACCATTTTAGCATGCTGCTGTTTCGATTCTCGTCGTCGCGGTTCATGTGATCCTCTAGCGCTCGCTTTCTTTGACGATGGTCGTCGATCGAACAGGTACTCCTGTCGATCATCAGACGCGCAATGAAGTTCTCGCGCATACTGCATCTACAGCGTCAAGGATGCGTGTGTGGGAGAATCACGAGGCCAGCATCGACTTGGAACAAAGTACTGTACCCGTTTGCGCACCAGTTCCTGGTTGAGCTCCGCCTCTCGCTCTTTCAGGAAGTACGTGCGATCCTCTCGGAAGACGCCGCTATTGTAGTATGGGGCATTCAGGTACTTGGCATTTGCCACCTGAGGGGTGTGGCCATCTGCGATGCGACTGACGAACGCGTTTGTATCCGTAGCAATGCTTCGCCATAGCGTCTGCAGCACCATCAAGAGTGACCGCGAAGATGAATGAGCACCACGTGGCTCTTCTTGAAGAAGCTGCTTCGAGCCAGCACACTGAAGATCGGGCAGTGAGGCCGACGCTCTCACACCCGATCGTGGGATCGTTTGGTGCTGCGGCTGTGGAGGGGGGCAGGTAGACTTCAACGCAGGGAGCTCCACTAGTACCTCACGTGACGACTGCCGGCTGCCCCAGAACATCACAGGGCATGGCGCCTCATCGTTTGCCGCTGCCTCCATGACGGCGCATCTGCAAGAGATGAACCAAATTATCTGAGGTACGTATTCACGTAGAATCAATCGCTTAGTCGTCTAATTTTGAACAGACTGAGTCGCTTTGCTGGGACGTGGTCGATGCGTTCGCACTGGAGCCACGCGGTACTAAACTCTAGGAAATCTACCATCGCCGCATCGTCTCCACGCGCTTCATGGGCAAGGTACGTGATTGTATCATTCGAGCTGAGCATGTGGATGCTGCGCGCGAGGTTTCGCCACGACTCGACGCCGTAGATCGGGTTAATACCTGTGGATCCCCAACAATCATCACACATTAGCACACACCCACACACACAAAGGCAGCACCACGTGTGATGCGCCACGGTGATGGAAAACGCACAGTCTGATATAAGGATGTAGTCGAAGGTCGACCGCGGTAGATCTGCGTTGGTCGGCGGCGTGCCCCACTGGTACTCGACGACATGCACACGCTGCCTCTCGTCGTCTGTGCGCATGTTCTGCTCAGCGTTGCGCTTCAGCAGATCGATGGCTTCGCGCTGGTCAGTGAGCACTGTGTACGCGCCCGATGCGGCCGCCACGAGCCCGACGAGACCGCAGCCACTGCCGAGCTCGATCACTGCCCTACCGTTGCTGTCGACGTTGAAGTGGTGGTGCTGCGAGGAATCGTCGGCGGTCTTGCTCAGCTCGACGAGCCGCTCCGAGAGGAAGCGGCTTGCATGCCACACGCGGGATGCAGTCCATGCATCCGCGAAGATCGGGGCGAGCTCGTCCCTGTGCAACGTCTCCGACAGCACATACTGTCGCCCTCCAACCATCACCTCCATTTCCAGATCACCACCACCCACCGGAGTGACGTCACCAATCACCTCGATCGAGTGACAGTTCTCTTTTCAGCCAATCAGTGCATAGTAGCCAGAAACTGGATGAGGTGAATCTCGTGGGCGGTCAGTCACTTGCACGCCACGAGTCAGTGGCCGGCGCTTCGTTGGCCACTTCTTGCAGTTGCCGATGGAACTGAGTGCTTGCTGCCTTGGTGGAGCAAGTTGAAAGCGAAGAGACTGTGACCTCGATCTCCGCATGCATGTTCATCGGTATAGCGAAGGTAAGCACGCTTTTCCAACCACAGTCTGAGGGCCGTTTCCTCCCGGCCGTTTTCGATTGGTTGAAAGAAATGTTTCAACGTGACAACGTGACAACGTGAACTGAAACAATGTGACGACACGTGAATGTCGTCGCATTGTGAATCACGGTGCGTGCACGGGCTTGCAGAATTTTGACCAATACACGTACGACGTTGATGCTGGTTCCCCGACGCAGCTCACTCTACATAACTGTAAATGAATATTGTCTTTTTCACCAAAATTTGTCGAACAGGGGGACAAACATAATAAAGTGCGAATCGATTTGCTCGAGCCAAACCGTGGGTCAGCTGCAACAGGAAATAGTGTTTATCTTTCTTGAAACTAATGCCGTGCTTCGCCCGGTAAAGCTCTGGATATTTATATTCTTCCGCAATCGTTCGACGCTTTGACAAGCTTTCATGATGTTGCGTCCCACGGTGCCACCGGGTCCGCAGAGAAGGTTTTTTTATTTGTTATGAGGTTATTCACGTCTCCCATGATTCCACTTCGTGAGACCAAGCAAGGAACAAGCATTGCAGCGTTGAAGGAGCGTTGAGTACCCATTCACCAGGAGGCAACGAGCACCCACACACCGATTCCAGGCTTCAACTACTCCCAGTTGGAGGCCGACTGCATGCGCAACAACTCGCAGTACCATCATGGTAATGGGGAGAGAAAGCTGTCGGTATCGTGGCACGTTTTCGGACGACTGTCGGTGATGGTTGTCGCCACCGCACACGGTTGGACTAGCAGTTCGTCAGAGCGGTGGCGTGGAGGGTGCCTACGATGATGAAGTAGCGCTCGATTCTTGCTGCGAAGTGCTCGTCTCCTTCTTTGAACTCCAGTCTGGCTCGGCCTACAACCAGCGTGTTCCTTCTGGCGAACGGCAAGGGACGATCCAAGCTGTCGGACCAGCGGGCAAGCATGTCAAGGGGTCTGCATAAGCAGCTCGTGTCCAACTGCATTGCGTGAACGCAGTTCCTCAAGATCTAGCCCTAGGGCAGTGACAAGGTGACTTATCAACCTGCTGAAGATGGAGATCACGCTGTATCGGCGGATGTGGTGCGCGGCCATCAACCTGCTCCTCATGCCTGAGTGTCGGTGCTACCTACAAAAGCACACGGATTCGTTGGACCGAGCAAGCCGAGGGTTGTTCCTGCATCGGGTCGTGCGCGCGGTGTGCAATAAGGCATTCTACATGCAGCACAAGAGCGCGCTGGGCAAGCACCTCGAGCACGTCAATAACGTGCGTGACGCAACTACCGTCAGCAAGAGGCTGTGCATCGTGCTCTCCACTGGGCACGTTGACATGGACTTGTGTCGCCACACAAGTATCTGCACCTTTATTGTGGTTACCGTCCAGTCAAGCTATGGTCGCACAGCGACGCAAAATATAACGTGTTCGTGTTTGACGTGCCCGTGTCGCTCCGTTCAATGTTTCACTTGGTACCCTGTATCAGTTTACATTGATGCAGTATCCTCCATTGCCTCAAGCCGTCTGCTCTCTTGGATCACATCACATCTCGGCTTGAAACTCTCGAGGAAGTCGCGTGTCAGTGGGGCCATCAAGTAGAGCTGACTTAGACTTTTCACTCTCGTGACGGCAACATACAGCGAAGCTTGCTGTGGTGCTCGTCGAGTCGGATGTCGAAGCTAAGCCCAGAGCAATCCGCGAAGCTACCCTTCACAAGCTTCGACTTCAAGGCAAGGCACTTCTTTCGCCTGTCTCTGTGGACCAACGAGAAGGGATCAGTTATCCCGTCCGGTGTCACTGATGGCGATGACATCACCAAGATACCAGATGGCTCCGCCCTCTACGTCGAGCGTGTCACCGGTGTGAAGATGTACAAGCCCAAGGACGGCACGGTCAGCATGGCCCAGGGAAACACGTCACGTGTGGAGTTGCTGAACGTGGTCGACGATGAAGATGCCCTCTGCAACGAACC
>JAADXF010000412.1:0-19843 GCA_023337575.1 Pythium chondricola | reverse complement strand
AGCAGTGCGCTGTAGATTGCAAGTAGAACTCGCATGGAGATGGCCAGACGGTGGCCTCGCGCGGGCCATTCACGGAAGAGCACGACATGCGCGTGGAAACCCACCAGGTATCCGCATAGAATCGACCATATTGTACCAGGTACTGTGAGCCACAGCCGCTGTCGCATGGCATCGTCTGCCACTGCAACATCTTCAGGAAGCGTCGTATGTAGTGTGTGGAAGAATGCGAGGCGTGAGGCAGCCAGCGTGAACCCCATGAGCAGCAGTGGAACGTGCCATGTTCGGGTGAGTCGGAATGAACGCGAAGAGTTACGGAGTTCTTGCTGCTGCTGGCGGTGCCGCAAGAGAACGAAGCGCAGGCTCAATGCGTGTCGCAGCAGCGCCACAACGAGGCAGCCGAATGCCACCACCAGCGGCGCACTGTGGCCGCGCAGAGCGGCGCTCATGGGAGCTTCAACGTGCGGGCGATGGAGCGGATGCAAGATGAGTCTGGTGGCCGTCGTTACCTTCTTTTGTGTGGCAGTCTAGCGTGTTCTCGAACAGTCTCGAGTTTTCTACCTTTTTATGAGAATTGAAGTTGCCTGGTGGATTCCAGAAAACGTGACTGTGGAACTGACGTGTCCCGGACAGAATGTGGTCCGCATTCTGTCCGGGACAAGTCAGTTCTGGAATTTTAGTAAATGAAGACCTGGGACGAGAACCTGCACGCACTCGGCGGTTGGACCTTCGAGACCGAGCGTGCTTGTCTGATGTGGCAGTTAGTTGGTTGTGCACTCCACGAAACCACATACCAGACCTCAGTTGAAGATCTTCCCCAAGGCCAACAAGTCCAAGACAACAGCAACATCACCAGAACCCACGCAGTATGTTCTCAACGTGGGATCTCGTGCGTCCGGCGTTCTGGCACCCCATGACGATGATTGAGCATTCCATGATGGACCTCGACATGACGGCCAGTCAGATGGTGAACTCGCGTTTCCCACTCACGCAGTCGATGCTGTCGACCCCCAGCACGCGCGAAGACGACGACTTCTTCCGTGATTTACCAGTGACGGAGCGTGATCAAGAAGTGCCGGGGACCCAGCCAGAGGCCCAGCGTGAAAGTACACGAGCGTTCTCGTCGTACTCGTTCAGCAACTCGTCGGTGGTGGACGACAAAGGTCGACGCATCACCAGCACTCGCCGCCGCTATGAGGACTCGACGGGTCGGCTCAAGGCCACGCACGAGCGTGAGGTGAATGGTCGTCGTGTGAAGAGCATCTGGACGCGCGCCAACAAGGACGACCAGGGCGAGCACAAGACGATCTGCTCGGACGGGGACGCCGAAGAGTTTGAGCAGCTGTGGAAGCAGACGCCGTTTGGGTCGGCGCAGGAAAAGAAGATGAAGGAGTTGGAAACGAAAGGTGGGGAAGTGGCCCACGGCGAGGCGCAGAAAGGCAAGAAGCAGCAAGGCGGCCCCGAATCCATGCTCAAGCACGCGTCGCAAGGCCAGCAGCAAGAGCAGAGCCAGCCCATGGAGCCCTGAGTCGTGTGAGCCGCTGGCTATCCCGAAAGAGCTCCAAGCAGTGTAGGTCATTTTGATTTTTTTTGATTTTTAGGGTACGTAGTGATTCAAGAAGGAGCTAGGGAGATAACCACATGCAATGCATTTGATTTGACACGGAAAATTGTCGCTTCATCATCCTATATCAGTACCTTCATTTGTGCTACTATATCAGGAGGAACTCGATCTGGTTCTGGCAGAACATCTCTCTATTAGAACGTATCTGGTTAAACCCTCGGTACTAACAAAACTAGGGCTGTCGTCAAACTCCAAAGAGCTCTTCGTCAAGAGTGAAAAGACGCTCCACGCAGCTCTACGATACGATCTCCACTCGCTCGCTGGCGCCGTGCTCGCCGAACCGCTGCCTGCTCCTCCACCGCTTGACTCTTCAGCGCTTGCTCCTCATCCGGCTTCGTGGCGGGTCGGTGTTTCGCTGTGTATCGCCAAGAGCCCGGACCCAACCGTCGCATTCACAGCAGGCTTCTGATTTCGAGCTTGTGATCATTTATAGCCGCTGCTCGAGCCGTCACCAGACGCGTGCCAACCTTCGAGCAGCGTCAGGATTGGTGTACTCTGAGGATCAGGGGTGTGTTATTCTCGGACACGCGCATCTTAGACGATTGGGTCGAAGAACTTTACCGCGCGCGCGCCGACTGCCGCCGGGCACATCTGAACCTTTCACGACACGCCGCAACCGCACATCCACGCTCGGAAACTCAGCATCCCAGCCGAAGGTGCGACTAAAGCATCCGTGAGGCAGAGCACACGAGACGGCGTGCTAGTGCTCTCGAAAAACGGACAAGAGTGACCGCGTCGACGAAAGACACTGCTGCTTCTCACCGTCACCACAAGCACCCCCTGCTGGTAGCGGTAGCTGGTCGAGATGCCGCTGTCGTTCTCGTTTGATCGGTCGTCTCCGGTCTCCCGACTGCCCAAGCGCAAACTGAGTGGCTCCGTGCCGACTAGCCCCCCACGAGCGAGAGCAGCGACGTATACCAACGTCTATCCGAGCAGCAAACGCCAATTCTTCGTGACCACTAGCCAAGATGGCACCAACAAGAGCAATCCGTTTGAACTTGTGGATGTGACGATTCAAAAACGCAGCGGGCGGCGTGCCAACTCGGACGATTCCATTCGATCACAGGCGTTCGATGTGTCTGAGTCCAAGACTGCTGGCAGACCCAACTCGTGGCTCTGGTTCTGTAGCGTCTGCCAGACCGTCGATATCAAGGAGGTCGCTGCATTCGTAATGTGGGAAGCTCTCACCGTGCTGATCGTCGTCCTCGCTGTCACGGACTGGATCTTCTTCTTCAAGTTCGTGGTCGAGCCAGAGGACGCGGCGCTCCGTGCCAAATACGGTGCCGCATGGGTGACGTTCACTGCTCTCCTGGTGTATGTGCGCCATTACGTTCGTTCACTATGCGGCCCACACGTCCGTAGCCTCGCCGAGCACGCGGAGATCTTTGTCATCGTCTCGCTCGTGATGGTCTTCTCCACCAATATCGCCTTTTACCTCCACGCGCCGTCGATAGAACCGCTACGCGACCTCGGATTCATGCTGATTCCAGCGCAGTCGGAGAACTCCAAGTGGCGCCCGCTGAGTGACTTGATGACCGCGCTGCTTCCGATCTTCTGCATGATCCAGAGCTACCTCATGACTCGTGAAAACCGCTGCCGCGTGATGACCACGTTCTTCCGCGCTGCCACCGTCTCATATGCGCTGCGCACGTTCACGGTCTCGCTGACGTCGCTGCCGGGCCCTGCACCGCACTGCCGTCCGGGCAATCCCCTCTACTTTCCCCCTGAGACGTGGATCGATGTCGTCACGCGCGTCGGCCCCATGTACGGCAAGTTTTACTCGTGTGGCGACCTGATCTTCTCGGGCCACATGGCGTACACCAACACGGCGATGCTGCTCTACTTGCGCACGCTGGATCGGTGCTTTGTGCGCTTCTCCAAACTGCGCTGGACGCTTGGAATGCTGTACTTGGTGGCGCTCGCGGGGCTGTGCATCTCTGGCCGCAAGCACTACACCGTCGACGTGGTGCTTGGGCTCTTTGTCTCGACGCTCGTGTACTTCCACTTTGAGCACAGCTGGGTGCCTCCTTGTCTGCAGCCGCCGGAGGACTACGCGCTGCTGCTTGGTGGCCACCGCCACGCTCGTAATACCAAGTTGGATCGCGACGATCTCGACGTAGACTTGAAGCAGATCGTCATCGTCGAGCCCGACGGGGCAGACGCCAAGGTGCGTGAGCTAGACAGTACCAGCTCACCCCTCAGCGACCTTATTTGCTAATATATGCACGTGCTCTTCATTGAGAGCGATCGCTCCATACTCACGCCACATCGTGGAAGTTGAAGTCACTCCCTTGGGGGACAAGCTGGTGATAGTGACCAAGCAGAAGTTGAAGTCACTCTTTAGGGATGATCTGGAGATAGTGGCATTTGGGTGCGGAAAGGCGCTGCCAGCTCGTCCGACTCTCCAGCTGGCGGCGCGTCATTCGGTCCGACTCTTCCGTGCTTCTTCATGCTAAATGACTCCGACTCATGTGATCCACGGATGGTTCGAGCCACTCGCCGTCCACATGGTATCGGCGCACGTTCCTCGACAAAGATGACGCTGGGATGGAAAATGCGCCCGGAAGAAATGGGCCCACGCGCCGTGCCACCCATGGCATGGAGGCATGGAGGCATGCCGCCATGCACGTCTTTATTCTCGAATCAGAATCTTCAACGCCACTAGACTGAAGATGAAGGTGCGCTGCGTGACGATCGCCATGGCGGCGGCGTGCGTCGCCATGATGACGACCACGGAGGCGCGTGTGCTGCGCGGATGGGTGGACCATCGGAGTGAGCAGAACGAGCGGGCGGCGAGGCGCCACGACAATCGCATCGCACTCTTCGATCGTGGTGACCTGGCGGATGACGAGGAAGGCAGTGATGCGCTCGAGAGCGATAGTGCGGACCTCGTCGATCCAGACTACGACCCACACGCTGTGATCGAGCATGATGACGAGGATGAGCGCGACGGTAGTACATACGCGGATGACGCAGAGGACGAAGCCATCGACGAAAGTGGAGAGATGGCAAGTGGCGACGGGGATGACGAGGATGGCGAGGTCGATGAAGACGCGAGTGGCGACGACGAGGACAGCAGCGATGAGGAGCTACCAGCTACGTACGACTCGCCAGAAGAGTACTGCGGTGACAAGGGCGACGCGAAGCAAGTGACCTCACCACCACCAATCGTCACACCCGAGTCGACCGACAGCGTTCCGATTGGCGAGTCAGCTGCCGCCGCCAAGGACATCAACTCGATTGATCAGTCTGCGATTCAGCGGGACCCAGAGAGCTACGGGTTCTTGCCCACCACCGCGCCGACGCTCAACGATAGCCCAGCTGCTGCACGCCCCATTGACCCCTCGTCGACACCGACGCCAACGTCCGCAGAGAACAGCCCCAAGCAGAGCTTCCGCTCGTAGCCCTCCACTTTTGGTGTCCATTGGCGTGTCGTACTGTAGCAAGCTGTTGAACCGAGATTTATCGTAAATTACGATAAATCTTTGTTTACGATTCGTAAACAAAGAATACAGTGAAATATTCTGGTTTTATTTCGAGGCCCCAAAGCACCCCTTTGAGACCTCGAAATCGGGTTTAAAAACCCAGTTTTAGATTTCCCCCCAGCGGTAGGTCTTATTACATGGTTTAATCACCATATGTTTAAATGACTCTGCGTGATTTCCATACTGTAGTAAAACACCTACCAGCAGCCAATCAAGTTGACTCAATCGAAATATTTCAGCCAATTAAAAGCTATAAATCCTTGGAACTCGAGTCTTATAAGAATCTTATAATAAGATATTGTGAATTTCAGCCAAATTTGCTCAAGATGCATGATTGAGAAACAGGAACTCCAATGATCGACGAGCGGTGATTGGCCAGATTGGAGTCCCTTGAGCTTGAACAGTCTTGCTGAATTCCAGTGTCACTCTCCAATGTCACTCAACTGCGAAAACGGCGAACAAAATCCGAAAACCTCTAATTGGTCAAAGCTCACCATACAACACAGGTTTCCAGTTGGCGGGTCCAGAGTCGTGCACGATTGTTTGAAACCTGGATGGAAATTTTGTTTGAATCGCACAATACATAAATGTAATAAGACCCGAAGGGCCAAAAATAAAACTCTGCGGCATTAAAACCTGCTATAAGACTCACCGCTGGCGGTCAAAAATCCTATTTGCAGTCCTAAAACGTCTTGTCTGACATAAAACCCTCTTTGAGACCAACCGGTGGAGATGCTCTAACGATGATGATGAACACGAAGTAATCATGCTGTAATCAACTATGCTGCGCCGAGTAAACGCTAATGATTGGACAAAAATCATCACAGAATGATTGTCACAGTCCATGGAATCCAACCATCAACTGCAACATCAACAAGATCACCACCATAGGCACTGCGCAAGGCAGGGGGGGGGGCACACGCAACTCCAAGGCCGGCTCGTATGGTCATTCTCTGATTCGCCAGCAGCAGCTCCCACCACTTCCTCCTCCATCCAGCTCGCAATCATGTCCGCGTACCCGTCGCTCAAGCTCACGTACTTTGACTTTGGCGGCCGCGCCGAAGCGATCCGTCTCGTGCTCCACGTCGCCAGCATCCCGTTCGTCGACGAGCGCCTGTCCCACGCAGTGTTCGCGGAGCGCAAGACTTCGCTGCCGTATGGCAAAGTGCCTGTGCTCACTGTCGACGGCGAAGAGATCGCCGAGACCCAGGGTATCCTTCGCTACGTGTCACGCCTCGCTGGGATGTACCCTGCGAACGATGCGCTCGCGGCCATGCTAGTGGACGAGATCTTCGCAGGGTGCCAAGATTTCTTTGAGAAAAATTTGATGGCGAGCTTCAATGAGCAAGACATGGAGAAGAAGAAGCGCATGCGGGAGGAAGCCCTCGCCGGTCCGCTGGTCACTGGACTGGAGCGCATTGAGAAGCGACTCAAGTTGATCGCAGAGTACCCTCTGTTCACGGACAGCAACACACTGCAGATGCATGAGATTCTCACGTGGGACAACGTGGCCATGTTCAAGTCGGGCATGCTGGATTTCATCCCCACGGACATCACAGACAAGTACCCAGCGATGACGGCCATGTTCGACAAGGTCGCGGCGCATCCCAAGGTCAAGCACTGGGTCGCGACCAAGGGCAACGTCAAGCCGATGAGCATCAAGCTGACGTATTTTGATATGCAAGGCCGCGCCGAGCAGATCCGTCTGGCGTTCTTCATGAGCGGCGTTCAGTTCGAAGATGTGCGACTCACGCACGAAGAGTTTGCGACGATCAAGGCGTCGCTGCCCTACGGCCAAGTGCCCATCTTGGAAGTGGACGGCGTGGCCGTTGCGCAAACGTTTGCCTTGCTGCGCTACGCTGGTACGATCACGGGGTTGTACCCTGTGAATGACCCACTGCTGGCTGCCAAGGTGGATGAAGTCATTGGCCACATTGACGAAATGTACACGGCGTGCGACCCATCGTTTTTTGAGACGGACCCGGAGAAGAAGAAGGCGATGCGTGAAGTGCTGACCAACGAGACGCTCCCTGCGTCGCTCGGTAGTCTGGAGAAACGCCTGATCAAGTGGAAGACGACCAAGTCCGAGTACGCGTTGGGTGACAAGCTGAGCATCGCCGACCTCGTGCTGCATAGCACAGTGCAGTTCTTGCGTAGTGGGTTCATGGACCACGTGCCGACGACGCTCGTGGACGCGTATCCTCACATCGTGGCGTCGAACGACGTGGTCGCCAAGCACCCACGTGTCCAGGAGTGGTACAAGACCCATGCTGTTGGCCCAGTGTAAGCGAACGTGGTCACATCTTCGTGTTGCAGTGGATCATTTCATGAAAAGAGCAACTCTAGCAGGACCAGGGAATGTTGTACCTCCATGCCTACGATATCGGTATGTACAGTCGGCAGGACTTCTAAAGGGTGCGATGCTCTTGCCTTCGCCTGATTAGGGTCACCTGAGGCAGGAAAGAAGATATGGTGCTTTCCGAATACAAGACGAGTCCTAGATTTTCAGAGTCTTCGGTTCAGCTCGGTATCTTGGACGTGGCGACTTCGGCGGCGGTTGTCGGTCAGGCCTGGCCGCTTCGATGCCTACGAGTTGGCGGACGACATGCCAACCACAAGAGCGAGCATGGAGAGACGTTGGACGGTCAATATATTGTAGAAGCAGCACGAAGGGTGTGCTGTTGTCAGAAACTCCTACCACGTGCTATGATGTACCGTGAGCCTAGATGGTGACACGTAATAACTAGGGAGAATCGATCATGGTCATTATAGAGCCTATGATACATGTAGAAGTGGATCATTTCGTAAAATAGTGTATTTTTAATATTTAACATTTCAATTATGATTTTCTGGAGCTGAAGTTGCTTTATCAATCTATTTTTGCCTGCAAATCAGGATGACAAAAAATAGGTCTCTGCATGCACGACGAGAACGTCGAAGACGACGCCCGGTTCTTGTCCTTCCAAGAGACCAGTAGGATGACGCGTTTGCATCGCTGTCGACTTGGAATCGATTTTTGTTTTCTATCACTTTCGACCGAAGGTTTTGTGGCGAGTCCTGGGTACTGTACATTGGCCTAGCAGCTACGGCCGTCAAAGCGACCCAACGATGGGCAACAAGAAAGTGGTGACCGCGGAGATGGGCGCCGATTCAGGCGAGCGTATCAACTCGCCACGCAGCTTGGAGGCTTGTCTGCGCACTGGTATTGAGCCCGAGGAGCTTCTCCCCAAGTGAGTCGAGTCGAGCCTCCTCATTCTGGAAATTTGAGAAACTGAATACCACATGAACTTCGCGTAGGACCCCCAAAGACTTTTGGGACCGCCGCGGTAAGTACGGGCTCGTGGAGAAAGAAGCCGCGACGATCCGGTACCAGCACTTCGAAGAGCTCCGGCAGGCCAAGCTCGAGGCTGTGCGCAAGGAGCGTGATGCGATCATGGCCGAGCTCGAAGGTGGCTTGCCCTCCATGACCAGGAGCGCCAAGACCTCCCCACTGCGTGCCAAGTCTGCTGGCCGTCTCGGGCGTCAGTCCCACAGCCCGGGCGCCACAGGTTACGACAGTGCAGGTGACGTGGGCGACTCGACGATGGTGATGCTGGAAGAGCGGCGACTGCAGCGCATGAAGTTGCAGCAGAAGAAAGAGATCCGAGGCGTGATCGAGATGGAGACCAAGATGGCCAAGATCCAGCAGGAGAATGCTCGCCGCACCGCCGAGGAGGTGCGCAAGAAGCTCGAGTACCAGAAGGAGCTACGGAACAAGCGTGCGCAGCTCATGGCGCAAAAGCACGCGCGTGAATTGGAGAAGAAAAAACAGGAAGACCTCGAGGCACAGCAACGCAAATTACGAGCCAAGCAAGAAGCAGAGAAGGAGAAAAAACTCCAGGAAGAGGAAGAGATCAAAGCGCAGCAGCGCAAACGTGAGGCGCTGCTCCACGAGATGGAGCGTAATCAGAAAGCCGACGAATTCCGCAAGCAGACCGAGGTGCTATTGCAGCAGCAAGAGGAGCTCGTCGCGACGAACCGCGCCAAGATGATGGAAAAGGAAAAACAGGTTTTACTGAAAATGGAAATGGCCAACAAGCGGCGGCATCTTGAGGCTCTCGAGCGCCGCGAGAAGACAAACGCTCGCATCCACCACGCGTCGTTGCAGAACCAGCTCCGGCTCCAGCAGCGCAAGCAGGATTTCGAGGTCAAGCAGGCCGCCGCGAGCGAGCGCGCGCGGGAGATTCAGGACAAAACCATGAAAGAGTTGCGAGAACGCGCCAATTTGCAGAAAAAAGAAGAGGAAATTCGACAAAAGCGCCTCGAGGCCGCGCGCCAGCACCAGCAGGACAACGTGTCCAAGATTTTGACCAAGCGCCACGCGATGGAGCAGAAACTGGAGCAGGTGTACACGGAGCGCGAGAAGGAGCGGCTGCTGAGCACGGTCGAGAAGGAGCTGTCCCAGGAGGAGAAGCAGAAAAACGTCGAGCGGCTCAAGCGCGTGGAGGAGTACAACCGCCAGCTCGTGCTGCAGCGGATCGCTGAGGAAGACGAACGCAGCCGAAATATCAAGGAAAAGAAGAAGGCGATCATGGAGGCGCGGCAGAAAGTGGCGCTCGACTCGCTCCTGCGCAAGCACAAGATCTCCAAGGCCATGGAGCAGCTGCGGCAGAGCAACAAGTGGGACAAGATCGAGGAGACACTGTACGCGCTCTGATACTTGCCCTTTTCTTTCCTTGCTCTTGCACAATGAGAGTGGAGGTCTCTGTGCCGAGGGAGATTGTGGTGGTGGCTGGAACGGGGGAGATCTGACTTGTTGTGGTGTACACTGTGGTTGTAGAGGCACTGAAGAGCTGGCCGCGGTCGACACCGGCACGTCTTGAGAGTGGGCCGGTCGCAGCGACCGTTTGTGAATATTTAGGACCGTTTGTCGAAGCTAGTTGCCGAAGATTGGACCGATCTCAATCGATCTCGATGATTTCCACACTCGACGGCCTCGTCTTATCGTCGTCCTCGTCACGACGAGGACGCTGTATCCGTTGCGCTAGAGGCGCCTGGTCTGGGTCAGCTTCATCGTCCGTCTCTGTGAGATCGACGAACCCGCTGTCTCGCTTGCGATGGCTCGCAGTGGATGTTGATTGGAACATGGCCGTGACGTCACCACACAGGAAGAATTCACCATCCTCGCCCGCGACGACCACCGCTGACTCGGGAACACTGATGGAGTGTGCTGAGCCTCCTGAAATGCGTGTACTGCCAGTTGCAGCGGAGGGTTGAGGTATCGATACAAACGGCGATTTTGGCGTCTCGACTTTGGGCTTCTCGATCTTGGGCTTTTCAACCTTTGGCTTTTCAACCTTTGGCTTCTCGCTCTTGGGGTGATCAACTTTCGGTTTCTTCGTGGCTATGTTCTTGGGTGTTGCATCCGCCTTGTTATTTGTGGAGGCATCTCCGTCGACTACCGGAAAGAAATTCTTGACGCTGACCGATTTGCTGTTTCGCTCCTTCTCTTGCTTCTTTTGCTGACGCAGCAGCTTCTTCTCTTGTTTCACCTTGAAGCCTGGAGGCTCCTTGATCTTGGTATACTTTCCGCCACAAGCTTTCTATAACATAGGAAGTATTCGTCAACAACAATTACAAGGGATGCATCAGCCAGAGGAATGCGCGTACCTGGTGGTCCTCCCACCACCGATCCAGCGGTCCTGGAGGCCGATTCATCGCACGCTTGACGAGCCCGAAGAATGGCTTCTCTCGTCGACACGGTCCCTGTCCAAGATAGTACTGAGCACCACGCCGCTACTCATCCACAGATCACTCAGCGCCACTTACGTCACACTGCCACCAGTGTTGTCGGTACGAGTCCACTTCGTCATGGAACGTGTGGAAGACTGTGATCACGGTGCCGGCGCTCTGGTTGATGCGGTGCATGTGCGACTGGAATACTGGCCCGTGGTCTTCATGGTCGCGGACCGGACTGGAGACGAAGATGTACGCGTGGATCATCTCATGCTGTGGTAAAAAGCATACAGACTCATAATCAGTGTCCCCTTCCGTCGATGCACTACTTGTATAGACGCAGGCACGCACCAGAAGCGTATTGATGAGATCGCTGCGAGGGCGAAGCTTGAGCAACGGCTCGCTGTGGTCATGGTCATCCAGGATCAATCACTTGCTCCATCCACACTGAGGATCGAGTGATCATGTGAGATACCTGAGGCGAATTGAGCAAAACCCACTACTTGGCTGGTAGGAGCACAGTCCAGCACTGTATCAAACGGGCGCAGCGGTCAGTCGTGGATAGAATCTGGTGGAATTCCACCACACAACGACGGACTTACCACAGCGTCATGCGTTTGCTCCATTTCACTTCACAGCCTGACAGCGTGCCATCGAAGAAGAGCTGGTTGTACTCCTGCGTAACACACACGGTCCACAATCAGCCTAGTGAAACCATGGGAAACCGCCACACAGGAAGGAGACCGACGATAAACAATGCGTGGATGTCTGGGTTCGGATCTACACGACGAATATTCTCACCACCTTAGCCCACAACTCGACGGAAAACAACTTGCGCACGTACGCACCCATGAACTCGAACTCAGGCGCCAGTAAATTGAAGCAGTGGCCGTGCGTAGCGGTGCATAACGCGCCCGGCGTCGTCAGCAACTTCCTCTTCCCGCTCATTTTTCAACAAGGAACCCCATGTCAGTCAGAGTGATGGTGATACATAGGTTCTTAACTCTCTACGGTTCCTATCGAGTGCAACTTTGTGACCTTTCGCACTGCATTGAAGTGGATCTGCGCATACACCGTACAAATGAAGCGCTCTCTCCTCCTTACCTTTGTGCTGTATGCATGCTCTGCATGGCTTCACAGTGCGCATGCATCGAACACAACGACTGCGCTCATTTCTCCGCTCCTGCCGAGCCGCCACGCGCAGTCGCGGAAGCTCAGCGACGGGCTCGACTGTGATCTAGACCTCTACAACGACTTCATCACCTCGGACGAAGGAGAAGACATCTTCATCATGGCGACCATGTGCGAGTCCAAGATCAAGTACATCAAGAACGTGCGAGCGGGCAAGTACGGCCCCGTGGAGCAGAGCGATCTGCGCTGGGCCATGTGCTCGAACGAATGCGTCGTCAGCGATTCGCTCCATCAACTGGCGATGGCCAAGTCCCGTTGTACGTGCGCTCAAGTATCTGCTGACACGTTCATCAAGCACGATTTCTGTCTAGAGAACTCAGCAAGGCTGCTGTGTACACATCTCGGTGAGTGTGGCCACTGGGGCTGCGCGCTGGAAGACTTTATGTGTCTCCGCAACGAATGGGACCGAAACTACGCGTGCGACGCGTTACAGCTACGCATCGGGTTACTCGGCTTCGCTGCTGCCGTGGTGACCATCGTCTTGGTGCTGTGAGACAGCAACGAGCTTGGCTTGGGGGTATCATACTATGCAGGGTTACGGTTGGGTTACGTTGGCTATTTCTGCCCGACGGACTGGCCTGTACCCCTCAGGTTGTGAAGCCTTCGTTCGATCTGACCTGGAGTAACGAGCCAACTATAGACGATGCCTTGACTGTCAAGGAGGTCCTGATAGAACAGAGCAAGCACACGCTTCACAACAGCGACGTATTGACCGGGGAAGGTACAGCACCAGCATGCGCACGGCGTCGGCGTCAAGCAGGAGCTCAGGGACCAGCGGCGTGCAGTCGTCGTCCGTGGCTACCAGTCGACGGTACCGCCGCGTGGCGCACTCGCCTCAAGTCGATGACACGCTCTTTGGAAGCACTGCTGCCAAAGACCTCACGAAGAAGAAGAATGGCCGCACGATGAAGGCCGGTCGCGACATTGTCGGTGGGACAAATAGCAACAACCAGGAGAGTGACCACCACCACTACCATCGCACTGGGGCTGGAACCAGCCCGATGGCGAAGGCCAGGCACTCGACGCTGATCGGCGACGACGATCTCCATCGTATGAAGCACGAGACGACGATCCTGTCGGCCGCCAAGCTTGAGGAATTGGAGGCGCAGCGTGACGCTGAGCAGGAGCGACTGCGTGCGTCATCCAAGAAACGCAAGGAGCACATGATGAAATTGAGTGAGGAGGCAGCGCTACGCGCCCCCAAGAGCCAGATCGAGCAGATCCTGGAAGTGGAGAAGCAGGAGGTGCTACGCAAGGCCATGATTCTCAAGGAGCAAACCCACGACAGCGTCAAGCTCATCCGTACACTAGGCGCGCGTGCGCAGGCGTTCACGATTCGTGACCAGCAGAAGAAGATGAAGGAGCAGCTGGACGACGACAAGCACTTGTACGATGAGAAGATGAACTTGTTGATGGAGGTGGATCGTCTCGAAGGGCTCAAGCGACAGGAAGAAGTCGACGAGGTCAAGAAGGCCAAGCGGTACGCCGACCGCAAGGTGCTCGAGGACCAGATCGAAGAGCGCAAGCGGCAGCGTGCTCGCGAGCAGGATTTCGTAGCGCAGGAGGCTGCCGAGATGCTGGAAAAGATCAAGAAGCAGCAAGAAGAAGCCGCAGAGAAAGAGGTCAAGAAAGTGGAGCGTGCCAAGCTGACGATGGGAGAGATCAAAAAGTTTAATGAGCAAGCGCTGGGGCGCAAGGCGGAGGAACAGCGACGCATCAAAGAAGAAGAGGAGCGAGTGATCGCGTATCAGCTCAAGAAGGCCGAGGAGCAGCGCGCACTGGAGGAAGAGGAAGCGCGCAAACGCCACGAGGCCGAGCTACGCTGTGCCAAGCTGCGGTCGATGCAGGAGAAGATGGCGAACGAGAAGGCAGCGCTGGACGAGCTACGAGCCAAGCGAGCCGCCGAGGCACGCGAGCGCCAGGCCCGTGAAGCAGAGCTAGCGATGCTGCGCAAGCAGAAGCAGGAGATGGAGGAGCTCCACAAGGCACGGGAGGCGCAGGCGATGCACCGCCAGCGTGCGCGTGTGAAGGAGGCGACGATGCAGCAGAAGGAGTACGAGTCGATCATGGGCCAAGTCGAGTCAGACAAGGAACGTGTGAAAGAGGAGGAAGAGAAGAAGAAGGTCGCGAGTATGGAGCACCGCAAAGTACTGCAGACTCAGATCGAGGAGAAGGAGCGGCACAAGAAGCAGATCTTCAAGAAGAAGCAGGAGGAAGGCCAGGCTCTTAAGCAAGAGTACGCGCAGGAGCTCGCCAAGCTCGAACGCATTCGCCTCCAAGAGGTCGAGGAGCTCGTGAAAGCAGGCGTGAATCCGATGTACCTGTCCGAAATGAAGGCACTCGACATTGAGAAGATCCGCAACCGGTAGAGAATCAATGCGTGAGCAGAGGAAGGGTATTCATATACAGTATAGGCACAATCTGAATCCACCAGGGATACGCTTCGCTCGAATCCTACTACGTAGTACATCTCGATAATAAACGCAGAATCCACGGTGCGGGCCGTTATATGGGGCGTGGGCGGCGACGATGCCTGGGGATTTCGGCGCCGGAAGGCTCGAGTACGATCACACGCTCTCCAGGAGCGCGCGCAAACGCAATGATTTGCTGGATCACCTCCTGATCCAAGCGACCATGAGAGTGATTGGCGTTGCGACTCGACACAGCACTAAGGAACGCGAGCACCTGGGTGGCTGATAGCGGGGACAGGTTCGTACGGCGTTGCTCGATATCTAACCCGAGTTCTTGGAGACGCTTGGTCGTGTCAGCACAGGTCTCCGTGTACGGTGTCGGCGTGTGCGAATTCGAGAGTCCTTCTTGCCAGTGAAAGACTCGTAGGTTTCTCAACTGAGTTAGCAGGCGCTTGACTGCATCGCGGCTCTCGCTATAGATACTAGTGTACCAAGGGGCGTGGATTGTGAGGATCTCGAGCGATTGCGATAGCTGCATACTGCCCAAGTGGTGCCTTCCTCGCTCCACGACGAGATGAAGCTCGCGCAGTCGTGGCAGGAACCCATCCTCACACCACAGGTCGCCGGAGTTAGTCACCGCCAGTGACTCGAGTGACCAGCAGGTCTTCAGCGCGTCCCTGAGGTCTTTAACCGGCCGAAATTGGTGGCATTTCGTGATGTCCAGGCTCTTCAAGTTGCGTCCAACAAGGCGAAGGATGTCCGTGAATGCGGTGGTACCATACCTGTGGTACGAGTAGTCCCCTAGCTGCAAGCTGGTGAGAAACAGCTCAGCTCGTGGACGCCAGTGGACGTCGACGAGATGAACAGACCGCACGTAACCGAGTCCATACGCTGGAATGACCACCGGTACCCATTCCCCCCACAGCGAACGGTCGACGCTCGTGACATCACACACGTCGACTGTCAAGCTGCCATCGCGAAGATGGAAGTGTTTCAGGAACGACTGCGTGTGCTGCAAGTGGGGATTGATGTCCTTGAGCTCTCGAAATCGCGCCAGGTCTCGCGGCACTCGCTCGCTGAGGTGGCACTGAGTGTGCTGCGAGTCCCAGGACGTGACGTCCATGCGAGCGTCACCACGCTGCAACTCTCCCAGGAATACGCTGAATCCATTGGCGCATTTGCGTCGGCACTGCCGCTGACAAGATCCGTGCGCTCGCTTCGCTGTAGCTTCCCGATTCGATGTGATATGTCGCCGTTCGTCGTCGATACTTCTACGAATGTCAATGCCAACGAGGTGAATCAACAGCCACTTGTCTGGCTCGGGTATGCGCTGTTCCATCCAGACACACGCTCGTCCACGTGGAGGAGTTTGAGGTTGCATGATGCCAACCTGACTCATTTCCCAAGGATACTCAAAGCGATGGCGCGTGGGAACAACCTGGCGGCGTTGCTCGAGGGACGCGAACCAACCAGTGACGCGTACTACCAAGCGACAATGGCAGCAGACGCCAGTGTCTTCGATCGACCAAGCACTGGTGCTGCCGCATTGAAACTGCTGGCAAGTGACGGAAGCTTGGCGGTCGAGGTGTGCGACGTCAACACCGAAGATCCTACCGAGTGGACCGAATGGGTCGCTGTGGTCGTGCCTGGCCACGGATTGGGGTACGTCCGGTCACGAGACGTCACCAGCGTGCACACACGAAGTGCATCCGCCGTGGTGCTCACCGAGCTGATCTTCAAAGGGTGGAAGTCTTGGCCAAACTTGCCCGCTATGCTGCAGTTGATCGGCTGGAAGCTGGTTCGTCTGGAGTGCGATGATGCATACTCTTCGTTTGATTCCCATGGCGCTGCTTCGGAGCTTCTGCGCCACTGTCCGTCACTGGAGACACTGTCCGTCGCCAGCGATGGCACTCCATGGAGCGACCCTGAGTTGCATCGTTTGCTACCCAGGCTGCGTGAGCTCCAGCTTGAGATTGGCTACAAGTTCCGCCACCCCAGGCAGACCTTGTCGAGCACGCTTTGGATCCCCGAGTCACTGCGAGTGCTTCGTGTGAATGCGGTCGGAACACACAAAAAATACACCTGGAACGCGGCAAGTGTGCCCTACATCCTCGCCCAGAAGAGCAACCTACGTGTGTTTCACTGGCAGCGAGCTCGACGAAGATGGAGTCATCCGCTCGTGTACACCAGGACGATCGATGAGTCCGCTCGACGGATCCAAGACTTGAAGCTGCCGTTGATCGAGCGATCCTTGGTTGGCCACAGACGTGAGCTCATCGCACGCGCTGGCTTTCCTGAGTGTGATGACCAGCTCCAGCTGGGAGCCTATGCTGAGTGAAGAGTTAGTGAAGCATATCCTGAGGTTTGCATGTGGCCATTGCGCAGCAGTGTGGACTTGGTAGAGTCGTAAAGTACAAGAGACAAATAAGGCACGGAATGGTGCGAGGCAAAAACCGACTTGATTTGGGATTCTTTGTGGTGGCTTGCCAGGTGCACACTGCCACGCAGTCGCCGCCTGCACAAGCTAGGACATGTTACACGAGCTCTTCACTCAGCGCGAGGCGTGGTTGTGAGTTGCTGAAAACACTCAGTAAAGCCACGGCGCAAGCTGGGGATATTTTCGGTCACCCACGGGTCTCTCAACCATGCAGCTTCCGAAACAGCCGCAGGATGCGCCGTTGGGTCAGGATGTGGTTGACCGCCTCGGTGTTGATATCGTCAAGAGAACGGGAGTATCCGGCTGCATTCACGCGAAGCACTTGGAGCGATCTTGGCACCAAGATGCATCTCCCTGAGCTGGTAGTTGACTCGAAGGTGCAGCTCACACAGAGTACTACTTTAGTCACTGTGTGTAGGGATCATATTAGGACATGGCTCTGAAAAATACCATCCATCCGTAGGACAAATAGGACAGTGTAGGACACCAATAGGACGTATTAGCAGACACCAGTTGGCCGGACGTCTGTTCCCAAGTTCTACCTCCACGAGACGACAATCACCGGCTTGCTACTCTCGCTCGGCATGCGCTCTGTTGGCGAAGTGGTCAAGACGTTAGATATGTCGAAGAGAGCCCGAGACGAGTGTGTCCAAGCCGCAACACTTCGTGGGATGGTGAGCGCCAACGCCTCCTCACCATACAAGGTTTCTGATGTGTGCCAAGACAAGGTTGTGCCCTACAAGGTCGCCATTGCTCGGAAAACAACCTTCACGCGTGACTACTTTATGAAGACAATGGACGAGTGGTAACCTCACCCCACGCTGGGGCCAACGGAGACGCATCTCGTGGTGCCATCTCTCCGGAACAGTGCCATGTTCTTCGAGTCTGAGTCCGCCCGCGCTGGAGACTTATGTCCAAGGCCGCGACTACGGGAAGAATCTGGAGAGCCCACGCGTGTTCGGTGCCATTGTCTTCGACAAGATACCTAGCTCGGAGAACATCGGAAAGCCGTCGTCACTTGAGTACACGATCCGACTCAACTCGACTGTAGGTCAAGACAGTGATGGAGTATCTCCATCACTGTCTCCATTGGAGACGTACCGCGAACCAACGGCGACCCGGCACCACTGTACCCACTTCGATCCATCTCATTCAGCTGCCGCACGACACGGCACCAGCAATCAGGGATACTGTGGCCGCGTGAAACGAGGTGGTCCGCGACGGCGTCCAACCTTCTTGGAGCCTTGCTCGCCAGCGCGCCCGCCCTACCAACCACCGATCGACGATTGCGCACGCCGCCCGTATCCGTCAGCACATTCGTGCCGGAGCTCTCGATGGTCGGTACCTCATTGTCGACGCCTCGCTACTGAATCAGTGGACCGAGGTGTTCATAAGCCCACTCGGTGTCGTCGAGAAGCAGTCTCCCGACGGCACAGACGTGCGCCTCATCAACGACTACTCGTACCCAGACTCTGCGTCCGTGAACGAGTACACTTTTCGCGACAACTTCCCAGCGATCTCATACAACCCACCGGCCGATATTACGCGCAGGATCCACGATCTGCGCCGCAGGTTCCCCAATGACGAGCTCCTCCTCATGCTCGGCGACGTGTCTGGTGCATTCCGCCACATTCCCGTTCACGCGGGTGCCGGTCACATATTCGCCTTCCTGTTTGACGGCCTGCTGGTCATCGACTTGGCGTGTGGTGTTGGCTGGTGTGGCTCACCGGCCTTCTACTCCCTGGCAGGATCCATCATCAATTGCATCTACAGTTCGGCTCACCCAGCGTCGTTCAATCACCTCGATAACGGCCCGTTCGTCGGCAACGTCTGGTGTGACGATCACACTTACGTTGAGGTCGCTGTCGGTACACGCTGTCACGACGCTGACGTTGCGCTGCGATCAGCGATGCTCACGGTGCTGGGGCCGACCGCTGTCAACGAACGCAAGTTCACCAAGCGGAGCACAGCCGGGAAAGCACTCGGTCTTTGGTGGGACACACACCACGGTATCGTCTCCATCCCAGCTGACAAGCTGGCCAAGGCGCGGCAGCGCGTTGACATGGCTCTGGCTGTGCCGACGACGACCAAGACCGCGCTCCTGCAACTCGTTGGGTCCCTGCGCCACGTAGCGATGTGTTTTCCCCTGCTCGCGCCTTCTACCAGCGTCTCTCGGCGACCTCAAGCTCCTGGGTTGGCAGGCGTCGCCTCGTCGCGGAGGCACGAGAAGATCTCGTGTGGTTTCGAGCCGTTCTTGCTCATGCAGATCGATTCAACGGCATCCCGGTCGAGCGCCTCGCCCGCCGCTCGACACCTTCGGTGCACGTGTTTATGGATGCATCAGACACCGGCCTATGTGCGCTCGAGCCACAGCGCCTCGAGTTCATCAGATACCAATTTACTGCCTCTGAGCATGCCGCTATCGAGCATGGCTCAACGTACTCCATCAACGTACGCGAGCTTCATAGTACAGTGCTCGCTGTGCTACTCTGGGGTCCTGCATGGTGTCGCCACCATGAGATTCCTCCCCTCGGTGTTCGCCTCCACATCGACAGCGCAAGCGCCGTCGCTTGGGTCAATCAGCACTCGACGCGGAACCCGACCGCCCAGTGCTTCCTGCGGCTGCTCTCCCTGGCGGAGTTTCGGTTCCATCTCGACGTCACGGCCGAACATATTGTCGGAGTGACGAACACGATGGCAGACGCCGGGTCACGCGCATGGGGGGAGGGTGACTCACTCTGGTCGGTTTGGACTAACCTTAGTGCTGGCTGGTCACAGATTCTCATCGTTCCTCCGTACAGCAATCTCTCCACGCTATGAGAGTCATGCTCCGCAACAGAGCTCTGGCCGAATCTACCAACACCAAGTACGCAAGTCACTGGGCGCAGTGGTGCCGCTTTGCGCGGTGGATGGGCTGATCACGGTGGCTCATCGGCACCGCTCGTCGCGCGTCTCAACGGCTCGGTCTCTACGCAACGTTTCT
>JAADXF010000411.1:0-19866 GCA_023337575.1 Pythium chondricola | reverse complement strand
CGTACACTCGCCTTCAGTTCGTGTCCCCTCGCCTGTTCTACTACTGTACATGCTTTCGTTCCGTGGTGTGTGGTTTTCTATACAGTATCAATTCATTTCGTTTGGCTTGATGGTACAGTATCTGCACGCCAGCTTATCGTAACGTTTATGTGCAACAAGACAAGTATCCCTTCTCATGTTCCCGTCGCTTTCATTGAGACATACCGTGTCGACCTGTACTGCTTCAACGGAATGCTGATTCTATTAATAGTACAGTATGGCGATCCTACTTCATCCTTCGATCTCACGGGTTCGACCCATGTCGTCATATTTCAAGCCGGCCCATCATCCCCTTGTGGCTCATCCCATTTTCGTTTCGACTTGCCGCCGCTTCACACAGTACCGTATTTTCCCCTCCCCTCCATAGCTCTGCAGTGCAGTGCGCCCCGTGCAGACGTCGCACGCGATGCAGAGTTGTCTCTCGTGATCATCGTCAGCGAGAGGGATGCTGTCAACACAGCATGGTCCGCTCAGCCAGATGGAACTTTTCCACGCGATCGCCGTGCCACGAAACCCTGCGCACTGCATTGAAATCCAGCCCACGTGCAGAGCTTCAGGATCGGTCACCACAACCATGTAGAGACACAGCAACATCCACAGAACAGACACAGCTCTAGCTGACTGAGTTCCACAATGTAGACTTGATGGAGACACTATCTGCGACTCGTGCTGTCGCCACGGCTCAGCCGAAGCAGCTGCTCAAACAACAGTCTCGGGTCAGTGTCCACTGTCACTGTCCAACGCATGCATGGCGTGTCTGCTTCGACTGCGACACGCGCCGCGATCTGTCAAACCACACGGCAGACGTATACAGCCAATGAGCTTGAATCGCGGCAATGTGCTGAAGCAAGCATTGTTGAGGTACAGGGCACTGATTCACTACAACGGCGCCATTTTGATGCGCAGATCTTGTCGAAGCGGTATGCGACGATCGATGAACGCGGCAGTGGACACGGTTCCGTATTTTTTGCTCAGCTCCGAGCCTGAGTTGGGAAGGAAGAGCCCAGCTAGCGAGTGCTTCTCATTCGGTAAATCGCCAGGCACCTCACACTAGCACACGCTCTCTCTCTCTCTCACACACACACACACAGACACACTCAGGATGCTCCGCAAGATCGCTCTGCTCGTGGCTACCGCTGTCGTGCTCGCTTTGTCATACAGCATTGACTCGGCCCACGCGGCGCGTGCTCTGCGGTCGATCGATGGCGAAGTTGACACCAGCCACAGCATCGACGGTTCTCGAGCTATCGACCGCAAGCCTCACGGTTTTGAAGGACACCACGACCGCCGCCACCCACGGCCACGTCCACACAACAACCGTGACGGCTCTGATCACGACGACATCGATGACTATGACGATGGCAGCAGCTCCGGCCGAGAGCAGCCTGGCAAGTGGGGACGTCCACACCACCGTCCACCTCACTCTGAAGACGGATCCTGGGGTGATGACGATGGCTTGTGGCCCGACAACAAGCCTCATCGCAATGAATTCGGTCGTGCCTTTGGACGAGACGGATTTCACCGCCCTGGCAAAGTGCGGCCGTTCCCGATCGACAGTAGTGAAGACGGGTCCGGTTCGCTTGACCAACACGGGCCACGGCCGCCACATCGCGAAGACGGTGACTTCTCGTTCGATGGTAGTAGCGAATGGGGCCACGGCTTCGAGGACGACCACGAGGATGCGTCCGCGTCTGGAGCTGGACGCCACAAGGGGAGGCGACCACGCCACGCTCGTCGTCCACGACTAACCTCGACCGAGGGCGAGGATCCGGACGACCTCGTCGACTACCCAGGCAACTCCAGCGGCTTCTAACCTCAGCCAGAGCGTCTATAGTGGATGGAGTGTAGCGTGACAGTCAATAAATGTACAATTCCTGTTGAGCCATCGCGTCTATCGTTGTGGTCATGGGGGTATGGTTCATGGGTGCAGGTGAGGTGGTTGGTCATCATGTCCGCCAGCTGACAGGCATTTACGAGTACGAGCCGTCTCATGGTGAGACTCTCACCTTGTGATTGGACGGCACTAGGCTTATTAACCAATCCAATCAGTCTATACACCAATATCCACTGATGATTGGTCAAAATTATTCTTCAACCGCGCCTGCGTCAGGCTGACGCCGTCCGTCCACACTCAAAGAGCTCATTCATCGAATCGCGTGGAACCATCTTGCCAAGCATGACCCCTTCGCCGCCCTCCTCCTCTAGCGGATCCTCCAGCAACTCGCTACTCGTGTCCTCGGCTGTGTTCGCGTCGGGCCTCGTGAGCGGCGCTGCGCTGTACGCCGCGTACGAGCGCCGCCGCCGCCGCGCTGCGCTCGCGTCCACCAAGCCGCTCAACCCGATGGACCCGACAACGATGCGCGACGCGGCGGCTGGACTCGCCGACGTGATCGTCAAGTACCACCAAAACCTGCAGCGCCGCGACGATGGCCCGGGCAAGTACGCCGTGCGCACCAACGTCCAGCCAGGCGGCATCATCAACCAGCTACCGCCCACGTGTCCGGAAGACCCCGAGTCGTACGCGGCGATCTACAAGGACTGCGAGGACATCATTTTCCCTGGGCTGACGCACTGGTCGTCGCCCAACTTCTTCGCCTACTTCAAGACCTTTGGCGGGGAGCCGAGCGTGCTGGCCGACATGCTGTGCGCGTCGCTCAACGTCGTGGGCTTCTCGTGGGTGGCTGCGCCGGCGGCGACCGAGCTCGAGATGGTCATGTGTGACTGGGTGGCCAAGCTGCTCAATCTGCCGGACGTGTTCCTCTCGTCCTCCATGGGCGGCGGCGTGATCCAGGGCACGGCCAGTGACTCGCTGTTGTGCTCCATGATCGCGGCACGCAACCGTGCGCTCCAGGGGCTCGAGGGTGACGCGCGCGTGGAGAAGGCCAAGCGGCTGGTAGTGTACGTGTCGGACCAGACACACTCGATCGGAGCCAAGGGCTGCCTCGTGCTGGACCTGCCGCACCTGCGAGTGATCAAGACCCGTCGTGGCGCCGCGGACGCGGACAACTACGGCTTGCACCCAGATGATCTCGCGGCCGCGATGGCCAAGGACGTGACCGACGGCCTCGTGCCGTTCCTGTTCATTCCGACCGTCGGTACCACCTCGACGACGGCGATTGATCCACTGCCAGCACTGATCAAAGTGGCGCGTGCCCAGGCCGAGCCAGTGTGGGTCCACTTGGACGGCGCGTACGGTGGCACAGCGGCGATCTGCCCCGAGTACCGCTTCTGGATCGACGGTGTCGAAGACGTGGACTCGTTCTGCATCAACCCGCACAAGTGGCTCATGGTCCCGAGTGACTGCAGTCTGCTGTGGGTCCGCGACCGCCGTCCGCTGATCCAGGCACTCGCGCTCGACCCAGAGTACCTCAAGAACGACTTTATGTCGCAGGTGCAGTACAAGGACTGGCAGGTGGCGCTGGGCCGCCGCTTCCGCTCGCTCAAGCTCTGGTTTTCGCTGCGTCGCTTCGGTGCGAGTGGCCTGCGCGCCCACATCCGCCGCTCGATCGAGCTCACCAAGCACGCCGAGAAACTGCTGCTCCAGGACGGACGCTTCACGATCTTTGTGCCCGTGCGCATGGCGCTCGTGTGCTTTTACGTGGCGTTTGGCGGCCGTGAACTCAACGAGGCGCTGCTGCGCAAGGTGAACGACAGTGGCAAGATCTTTTTGATCCACTCGGTCGTGGATGGCAAGCATTTCTTGCGCCTCACGCCCGGCGGACTCGAGGCCGACTACTGGCACATCGACCATGGCGTCAAGGTGCTCACGGATGCGCTCACCGAGCTCGTCGAGGACAACGTGGCGTGAAAGCAGGCCTACGTGGAGTTGTAGCAGCAATAATTGCAATTATGGAAGCAGAATAATTGTTTCGTTTAAAATAATAGAAGGTACTCTATTAGAGTAGTTGGCGGTACAAACTTCAACGTTAGTGTGACCATTGCGCCAGCCCAAGAGGTTCTACGCTGGTGCAATGGATCTGATCCACTCGTCGTTGCAGGCGTCGTTCAACGCGCGTATCGAGCGCCTCGCGGAGCAAGAGACCAATGAACTGAGAGCAGTACGTTCGTGTACGCTGAGTCTCGTGTGTGAACCGATCCACATCTGATCGTAGCTCGTAGATCTTTCGGTATTTTGACACCGACAACGACGGCGCCGTGTCGGCCGATCAAGCCTTTCGCATGTTTGGAGTGGTGAGAAGATTAAATAGTAGTACGGAGTGACAGTGACAGTCTCATTCTTTCACTGGGTGGCTTAGCTTGGTCTCGATGTGAACCCCGTGTTTGTACGCGAGCTTGAGGAGGTGTATTTGGCTGGTACGTGTGATATTGACTGGTCAAGGAAGTCGTTTCTTATACTTGCTCTCTTCGACAGAGTTTTTAAAGATCGTGGACTCGAATATTCCACATCCAGTCGAAGCAGCAGCAGCAGAAGCGACAGAGGTATTCACGGCGCACACGCGGGTGTCGAGTGTCGTGCCTCCGTTTCCCACAGCAACCTCCACTAATCACGGGCAGATAACAGCACCCGCCCCCAGTGTCAGTGGTGGAGACGCTGCTTCAAGCGCTGCACTTGATGAGGAAGCGATTCAGCAGCAAAACAAAAAGCTGTGGGAAGAAGAGTGGCGTACGCTTGATTCGTACCGCCGAGGCGTCATCACACGCGATGAGCTGCGAGCATTCTTGAAGAGTTGCTTCTCTCCCTTCCCGCCAGACGACCTCGATCGATTTCTGGAGCTGTACTCGGACCCGAGGTTAGTATACTTGCCCCACAGTTTCTCGTTGCTAGTTCTTACTCCTCCATAGTATGCCCGAAGATTCGATGACGCTCACCAAGACTGCCTGCATCAAGTTCCGAGACGATTACACAAACCGGAACCTCGTCAAGTCGGAAGACGGTGCGTCGATGGATGAAGACGAGGGTGGCGAAGGGGATCCACAGCCAACGGAGCAACCAACCGCCATCGTCGCTACGGATCCGCCCGTTCCAGATGCCAGCAAGACCACAGCACCAAGTACCATGAAGCGTCGTCCCTCGAACTCGATCAGCCGTGTTCAAACCGACGGCGAAGTGGACGAGATCGTGATCGACGCCGGCGTCATCGACGACGATTTGATCGATGAGGAAGACGCACATGAGGACCACACTGGATCTGTCAAAGACCACGGGGAAGCTGTCTCCACCACCGCGCCGGTGGTGCTCGACGCACTCGACCCCGAGGACCTCGACCACACCAGTATGTGACATGTGAACATGTACGATAGTGACATATACGTCATTCTGGAGGGGTTGTGTTGGGATGTCTTTTGACAGGTCCTCTGGGATCCGATATCCACCCCCTGAGTGGACTTGTGTGACAAAGGGGAAACCAAGGAAAGACGTACTAGCATGAACCGCGCCTTCTCCTTCGATCCGTACGACGACGACAGCCGCGCGCCCACGCAGGCGTTCCAGACGCAGGCCTCGCAGCCGAGCATGTCCATGTCCCAGTCCATGTACGCGTTCGTGGACCCGACAAATGACCACGATACGAGCCAGGGGGGCGCCTACGAATTCTACGACCAGTACGACACCGCGCAGCCACCGCCGCCTTCCTCCTCCTCCTCCTCCTCCATGACCATGGCCACGACGGGCTTTGGTCTTCACGACGATCCGCTGGTAATCGGCACCGTAGGATCGCTCGCCGGTGAGTTCTCGTCGCTCACCTTTGAAGACACGGGGGACGATGACCAGTTGGATTACACGTCGCGCGAGTTGCCCACGCATGCGTGCGCCTACTGCGGGCTCCACGACCCCGCCTCCGTGGTCAAGTGTGTCGCTACAGACAAATGGTTTTGCAATTCACGTGGCAACACGTCGGGCTCGCATATCATCCAGCACCTCGTGCGCTCCAAGAACAAAGAGGTATCACTCCACCCAGAGTCGCCCCTGGGCGAGACCGTGCTCGAGTGCTACAACTGTGGCTGCCGCAACGCGTTCCTGCTTGGCTTCATCCCCGCCAAGCAAGACTCGGTGGTTGTGCTGCTGTGTCGAGACCCGTGTCTCCAAATGAACGCGCTCAAGGACATGAGCTGGGATATGTCCCAGTGGCTGCCGCTGATTGAAGACCGCACGTTCCTCCCATGGCTCGTCAAAGTGCCCTCCGAGCATGAGCAGCTGCGTGCGCGTCAGATCACGTCGACGCAGATCGCCAAGCTGGAAGAACTGTGGCGTGGCAACCCACTCGCGACCGTAGAAGACCTGGACCGGCCAGGCGTCGACGATGAACCAGCCAAGGTCGAGACCAAGTACGACGATGGGTACCAGTACCAGAACATTTTTGGACCACTGGTCAAGATGGAGGCCGACTACGACAAGAAAATGAAGGAAGCCCAGACGGAGGACGGTGTCAGTCTGCGCTGGGACATGGGTCTCAACAAGAAGCGCAATGCGACGTTCAGCAGCACGCGTCCAGATTCAGAGCTGCGGTTGGTACCCGGTGATGAGATCCGCTTGCGTCTTGGCCCATCGGCAGCCATGATCTATGGTCGAGACTGGGAGGGCTCTGGCCACGTGCTTCGAATTGACGAGTCGTCCGTCACGCTTGAGATGCGTGGAAACAATGTCCCTGTCGAAATCACGGACGGCTACCTTGTCGACTTTGTGTGGAAGGCCACGTCGTTTGATCGTATGCAAGCCGCGTTGAAGGCCTTTGCTGTAGATGACACCTCGCTGACTGGTTACCTCTACCACAAGATTCTGGGCCATGACGTTGAAATGCAGACGACGAGACTGCCACGATCGCTGGGAGTTCGCGTCTCGGCGCCTGGACTGCCGGAACTCAACCCACCGCAAATGGAGGCGGTGAAGGGTGTGCTCTCGCAGCCGTTGAGTCTTATTCAAGGCCCTCCTGGAACTGGCAAGACAGTGACCTCTGCATCCGTCGTGTATCACATGACGAAGCAGAACATGGGCCAGGTCCTGGTCACGGCGCCAAGTAACATCGCTGTCGATCACCTCACGGCGAAGATCAGCGCGACTGGTGTCAAGGTCGTTCGTCTCGCTGCCAAGAGCCGAGAGGCGGTCGCCTCGACTGTGGAGCACCTCACGCTTCACGCTATGGTCAAGATGCTTGACAGTCCAGACAAGGCGGATCTTCGCAAGCTCATGCAGCTCAAGGATGATCAGGGAGAACTCTCCTCGCAGGATGAGAAGCGATTCAAGGCTTTGAAGCGTCAGGCTGAACGCGAGATTCTGCAGGCTGCCGACGTCATCTGTACGACCTGTGTCGGTGCTGGTGACCCGCGCTTGGCGAACTTCCGTTTCCGTCAGGTTCTGATCGATGAAGCCACCCAGGCGACTGAACCAGAATGCCTGATTCCAATCGTACAAGGAGCGAAGCACGTCGTCATGGTGGGCGATCACTGCCAGCTTGGTCCGGTGGTGATGAACAAGAAGCCCGCCGAGGCAGGGTTGAAGCAGTCTTTGTTCGACCGCCTTCTGAAGCTGGATCTTCGCCCGTTCCGCCTCCGCGTTCAGTACCGTATGCACCCGTGCTTGTCCGAGTTCCCATCCAACACCTTTTATGAGGGCGAGCTCCAGAATGGCGTGGCGATGAGCGATCGCATCCTGCGCAATGTCGAGTTCCCATGGCCAAACCCGCAGAAGCCAACGTTCTTCTACATCTGTCTCGGCGCTGAAGAGATCAGTTCGTCGGGCACGAGCTACTTGAACCGCACTGAAGCCAGCAACGTGGAGAAGATCGTGACTGCTTTCCTCAAGGCTGGCGTGTTGCCGAACCAAATGGGCGTCATCACTCCGTACGAAGGGCAGCGTGCCTACGTGGTCAACTACATGCAACGCAATGGTCCGATGCGCTCGCAGCTCTACAAGGAAGTCGAAGTGGCCAGTGTCGATTCGTTCCAAGGTCGTGAGAAGGATCTGATCATTCTTTCGTGTGTCCGCTCGAATGAGAACCAGGGCATTGGCTTCCTCAGTGATAAGCGCCGTTTGAACGTGGCGCTGACCCGAGCCAAGTACGGTGTGATCATCCTCGGCAACCCACGTGTACTCGCCAAGCAAGATCTGTGGAATTCGCTCCTCAACCACTACCGCGACCACCAGTTGGTTGTCGAAGGACCACTCAACAACCTTCAACCATCCTACATGCAGTTCCCGAAGCTCAAGTCTGGTCGTGAAGGGCGTGGTGCTGGCCACGTGTCTCGCCGTCGCGAGACGCCATTGCCACCATTGGACTCGCGCTTCGATCCACGCTACGACCAGGCCGCTGGGATGTACAACACCTCATCGAGTCCGCAGGACTACCCGCCTTCTGCACCACAGCGTGGCTTCAGTGGTGGTGGGAACCAGCAAGGCGGCTCGCGTCTTGGCTACTTGGGCGCGAGTGGTCTCGGTCCCCTCACTCAGGATGGAATGACGCAAGGCTCGGCCGGTATCGAGGGCCCGTTCACACAGATGGGACAGACCCAGTCATTCAGCCAGTACTCGACGGCCGATAAGGGCTTCATGATGTCCCAGGACTTTGGTGGCTACGACAATGTGCCGATGTCCCAGGATGTGCGTCAAGGTGACTTCTACTGAGTCGAGAGCGTGTGTCCACGAGATGAACTGCGCCCATGGAGAGTAATCGCCGTCCCGGGCAAGCAAGAACGCCTACGAAGGATCGGTGACGACGACGATCGGGGTCCTGGATCGACCGACTACGGTTGCCAGCTGAGTGGGAGAGGGTGACTTGTTGCCCTTCTCACTCTGACCGACAGACGCAGATCGATTCGCTCATGGGCTTTGTGGTATCCCACGCAAAGCGTTCTTGGTGAGCCATCCCCCGTAGGTACACCTGTACATCGATCGGAATGCATTTTGATTCCCAAAATTTCAGTTTCGATTTCAGGTGGCTACGTTATTCTCGAACTTTTACTTCCTCGACACTCGTTTCTCGATCTGGAACGTGAACTATGCAAGCTACTTCCATAATCACCATTCCAGTCCAGGGGTTTTCTTCACTGGAACTTTGCCGTCTAGATGTGGGTCACAAACCGTGTGACACTCACTCACACAAGAAAAGCAGGTCACAATTGAAAATGACGGACCAACGCAACACCACCACGTCGCTGTACCCGGCGCAACTCCACCAGCGCAATGAGCGCGTCCACACGGGCGGCGACGACCTCTCGAACGACGAGCGCATCGCGCGCGAGCTGCAGGCGCAGTTCAACCGCGAAGCTGCCATGCCCGTGGTCGCGCAGCCCGGTTTCCACAACGTCGAGGTGCCCTACAGCTGCGGCCAGTGCGGCACCACGCACCTCGTGCGCAACGCGGCACACAATACCATGTTCCAGTGCACGCGCTGTGGACGCCAGAACCGAATCGCCTTCCAGAACAACCGGCCCGTGGTCATCGTGTAAGTACTGTACTGTAGTGTATTAGCTGCTCATCTGAGGAGGTGCATGCTGATCATGGTACTACTACTGTATGGGTGGGAACGAACAGGGAGTCTGCGTCGTGGGTGCCGGTGCCCATCTTCTGCAATATCCAGTAGTAGGCCTATGTCGCCGACTGCGACTGTACATTGAGAACCGGTGTCGATGCATGCGAGGGGCGAGTGTTTGTTGACGACAGTATGCATCCAACAGAGAATACACATGCATTCTTACCCATCTAATACCGTGTACGTAGCTATAGCTAGCTGCATTCCTAGTCATCACTGCTGCGGAAGCGAAGCGTGACCACGATGGCGATCGCGATCGCATACACGATCGACACGAGCTTGCTGTTGAATCCGTCCCACACGCTGATCGGGTTGTCGACGATCTCGATGTGGTGGGATGAGTTGGAGGTACTGTGCGAGTCGCACGTCGCTCTGCAAGACCCACACGGACACTGCTTCTCTGCCGTGGGCGATGCGATCGACGGCAGCATCTGCGCTTGTGTCGGCAGCGTGCGCTTCATCGTCTCGACCTCCGAGTAATTGTCGCACCGGTGGACGTGGTGGTCGAACGCGGTCAAGTTGGACGTGGCATTGAAGTGGAGAAACATGTACTCGCCGTGGCCGATGGCGCCCGTTTGTGCCTGGTAATTGAGGAACCCGATCGATGACTTTAACGCCTCCATCTCGGACGCGATCGGCGTGTTCTTGCACGAGTCAAACACGGCACATGTAAACGGTTTAGCCAGCGTCACGTCCAGCTCAAGGACTTTCACACGGTCGGCGCTGGTCATCGGATCCGGTCGGTAGTTGATACTCGGGTAGGGCAGGTGCATCGTCATGAATTCGGACTGGCGCGGCGAGCACACGAGTCCACACCACATGTGCATGAGGTTCACCACACACGCGTCGCAGCCACCGCCGATATTGCCAAACACCGAGGCGAGCAGCTTAAAGTTCTGCGCCATGCCTTGGTTCTGCTGCCACGAGCAGCACGCGGCGTCTTTGTATTCGGGGCACTGGATCGCAAACTGGTCGCAGTGCGCGCCGGCGGTCATGCCGTCGTTGTCGCAGACACACGCCGTGTTCACGCACTTGCCCTTCTTGTGGCAGTCGCTGTCCGTCGCACATGCGCCTCCACCAGTCACTAGGTTATGGAGAGCGAATCACACCATGTTAGTGTGTGCGTGCACGCTCAAGACGGGTGATAATCAAATTTACCATTGGCCCAGCCGTCGCCGAGCATTGGCTTTGGTGCGACAGGCTCGCGGTTGGCTTCGGGGATGCAGTCGTCGTAGTCGGGTGTGTTGCCAGGGTTGACGCACTTTTGCGTCATCACGCAGGCACCATCGCTGCTAGAGAACGACATGAAGAGCGCCAGCACAGCGACCGCGAAGGCCGACATCGTTCGCTTTAGTGCCATCTTGTGACCGGTGATTGAAGAAGGAAATCCAATGCGGACGGGTCTTCTAATTGGAGTATGCACAGTACTACTGGCTTCGGCTACATTCGTGCGACCTTCGTGTCACCTCAATACTCTCCCTCCAACAACATCAACTTGGGCATCAACTTTGGCGCGGATACTGGAGGAGAGAGACCATTCGATCCATTCTTCCGCAAGAATGCTGCGTCTTCCCACACGCCTTGGCCGCCGCAGTGACGCACTGCTGAGACAGCTGAATGACTCCGTGGCGGACGCGACGCGCCCCGCGTTTGCGTCGCGCGGCAAGCGCACCTCCACCAAGAACAGCAACACCACCGCAGGCGGAGGCAAGTTTTTTTTGCGCGTCTCGTGTCGATTCTCGGTCTCATCGTGGTCTGTTGCCTGGACAGACAAGAGCGCTGCGTTGGCGATGGCGATCCGACAGATCGAGAGCTCGTTCGGCAAGGGATCCGTCATGCAACTCGGCTCCACGTGCGTCATCTCAGCTTCCTCATACATCATCTAATCCCCTCATTCGTCGGTGTTGCCACCAACAGAAAGATCGCCGACCGAGTTGACGTCGTCTCCTCCGGATCGCTATCTCTGGATCTCGCGCTCGGTGTTGGCGGGTTACCCAAAGGGTACGTTTCCAGAGTCTACACGGACCGTAACCCCCAACGCACACACTAACCTTCCAAGGACCCTACCAGCCGTGTAATTGAGATCTACGGCCCGGAGAGCTCAGGCAAGACGACACTCGCGCTGAGCTGCATCGCCGAGGCCCAGAAGCAGGGCGGCGTGTGCGCGTTCATCGACGCCGAGCACGCGATCGACGCCCACTACGCCAAGTTACTCGGTGTGAACATTGACAGCCTGTACATTTCCCAGCCAGACTCGGGCGAGCAGGGGCTGGAGATCGCAGACACGCTGATCCGCTCCGGAGCCGTGGACGTCGTGGTCGTGGACAGCGTGGCTGCGCTCGTGCCCCGCGCCGAGCTCGAGGGCGAGATGGGCGACCCACAGATCGCTCTGCAGGCGCGGCTGATGAGCCAGGCACTGCGCAAGCTCACGGGCTCGCTGTCCAAGTCCAACTGCATGCTCATCTTCCTCAACCAGATCCGCCAGAAAGTGGGGATCCTCTTTGGCTCGCCCGAGGTCACGTCGGGCGGCACGGCTCTGCGCTACTACGCGTCGGTGCGGCTGGATATTCGACGCAAGGCGGCCATCAAAGAGGGAGATCGTGTCGTGGGCAACGAGATCGTGGTCAAGGTGGCCAAGAACAAGCTCGCCGCGCCGTTCCGAGTGGCGCATTTTGACATGATGTTTGGCGAGGGCATCGACCGGTATTCCGAGCTGGTACGTGCGTGCTGTATCGGTGGCGTCTAGTGGATACTTCGTACATGAGCACTCAGTGCCTGCTGTGATTATTGCAGCTGGACCTCGGTGTCCAAGAGAGGCTACTGAAGCGCTCTGGCGCGTGGTACACACTGGTCGGACGGGATGGTACGGTGCTCTCTCCATGCTGTCTGAGTGTGGCGGCAACACGCACTAACCGTTAGGTGTTAATTCATACAGAACCGATTGCTCAAGGCAAGACCAAGGCCAAGCAGTTTTTGAAGGCAAACCCAGACATCGCCAATGAGATCGAAGCCAAGCTCCGGGAGAAGCTGTTTGCCTCGTCCTCGGTCGATACTGCCGCTACAGAGGACGCGGTGGAGGAGACAGAGGACGTAGACCAAGGAGTGGCCGTCGCCGATGATGACAAGCTCGAGCGAGTGCCTGAAGAAGAGGACGACGGAGTAGCCGTGACGGCCGACGACAGCGATCTGCGTCCGTAAGTGATTGTGTTCCCAAAAGGCTTTAACATGTTGTCTAGCTAGAAGAGCTATTACTTACTACTGGAGACGATGATCCGCTTATGCCCATCGCGGCTGCTTGTGGGAGAGCACGTACAACAGGTCGTTGCCCGTGAGCAGCTCCTCGGGCATTGGGTTCACGTACACGTATCCAAAGGGTACACTGCGCTCCTCTTCCTTGAGCTCCACGCGAGCCTTGCCTCCATACAGCGCAGGATCCGGTCGGCATCGGTAGAGACCGATCGCGAGGATATTGTCTGAAGAAAGCAGGTAATGGAACACGTACGCGAACGTCTTGCCGACAAAATCGAGCGGCACCTCGATGGTAAAGAGCGAACTGCGGTGGGGACCGCCAGGCGACACGAGCGACGAGGACGTTGGCGACGGTGAGGTGGTCGGGTCCAGCTGGGCTGAGGGCGGCGTCGCTGGCACCCCCATGTAGTCCTCCTGCACGCAGCAAGCGTCACAAAGTAGGTAAGTACGTGGTGGATACATACAGCGGAGGCTATGCAAACGATGATGAACAAGCCCCACGTACGTCTTTCCAGGAGGCGAAGATGAACTCGCGCAGGATGTTTTTGATCATCGGGTTGAAGTACTGGTTGATCATGAGGCTGTCGCAGAGCGAGGTGCTGTACGTGAGCCCGGACGCGAACGCTGGCGCCATGAAGAACTCCCGGGAGAACGCCGTGGCGTTCGTCGTCGTCGCCGGCGTCGGCGGTAGGAGCCTCGAGCCCGCGAGCTCTGGATCGTCACTGGCGACGCTGTTCGTGTACATGAACTCGACGTCTCGATCAGCCGGAGGGAACCACTCGCTCGGGAGCAAGTTCTGCGTGATAAAGTGGAAGTTGCTGCGGGTCACGAGCTCGGTGATGATCCGCGGGGCGCGTGCTGGTCCAATCATGGCCACCATGGTCTTGTGCAGCGCGATACACGAGGCGTCGGCCAGCAGCTCGGAAGCGCCAGACTCCGCCATGGCCCCTTCGTCCCCCATGAGCACGATCTTGTGGGCCGACTCGATGCTCGCGCGACGCAGCGTGCGTGGCTGGAATGGGTCGCCCTTGACGAAGAAGACGTGCTTGAAGTGGCGGAAGGTCTCGTACTGCTCGTCTTCTGGCAGCTTGGACGTGACAATGACGATCGGGCGGTGGTGGTGGAGGGCCTTGACGCGGAGCGGGCCGATGAGGTACTCAACGTCGTGCGGGAACGCCTTGGCCGACACAACGCAGAGCACAATGTGGGCCATGGAGATGGACAGTTCCGACAGGTCCTCGATCACGACGTCGTCGATGCTCGTGCGCGCGTAACCAGTGAGGAAGCGGTGGTTGCTAAAGCCACGAGCGCGCGGCGGCGTCCGCGCCCGTGGGAGCGGCTGCTCCGGGGTGCTGCTGCTGTTGGTTTGGTCTGCGTCGTCACCAACGCGTTCGACGCGGCACTCGACCGACGTGATCCAGTGAAGAGTCTTGGACACACGGCGCGACGGGTCCTTACGTTTTTCCGTCGATTCGGTCAGCTTGGCGAGCGCGCGCTGCGAGGTCCACGCGCTTGGTCGCGTGTGCGGTCCAGCCGCTGCCAGTTTGGTCACGGCCTGGTCTGCCTCGCGTCGGTCTGTGGCGATCACGAACGCCGCCTCGTCGCCCGAGCACGTGTAGGTCGCGCCGGGATTCAGCAAGATCTTGTCGTGCGTGGTCAGAGCCTTGGACTGCACCGCGAACAGAATCACGCCCTGGCACTCTTCGTACAGCAGCGACGCGACCTCGGAGAACGTCTTGCCAAAGATCACCGTCGCCGGCGGCAGCGTCACCGCGTACACCTCGTGGCTGGCGCTGCGCACGTATTTTTGCTGCCACACGTCGCTCGTCTTCATCGCGTCCGGGTCCTCGCTCGAGGTCGACGTCAAGTTGTAGATGAGTGTGGAGAACCCAGGGCAGCCACAGTTTTGGCCCAGCAGCGAGTACATCACCTCGGAAAAGTAGAGCGCCGTCTTGACGTTGAGGTCTTCGAGCAAGTGGCGGTTGCTGGAGAGGTGCATCTGGGCAAAGATGCGTGCCGCCGGGGCCAGCCGCTTGGCCGCGAGCACGCGCATCAGCGTGCGGTGGTCGCTGGCCATGTGCTCCTCCTGGTCACAGCGCCGTGTGAGGATAAAGATGGCGTCGGCGCCGCCCACCGCGGCTCGCTCGGCGTCGTCCACGTCCAGGATCGAACCCTGGATGAAGCTCGCGCGCTTTTCAAAGAACGGGTCCATCAGCAGCGCGATCATGGCCGTGGATGGCTCCTCCTCGCTCAGCACGACCACGTTGATATCGACGACGTCGTGGTCGTCGTGGAAGACCTCGCGGAAGAAGTAGTCGATGCGCGAGGGCGTGAGGTCTCCGCAGAGTACAATGTGCTTGGTGTTGCGCGCTGGCTTGAACGCGATCAGTTGGTACTCGGTGAAGGACTTGGAGAGGTCGAGGACTTTGGAGATCTGGTACGGCACGATCAAGATGAGCACGATCACGAGCACGCCGATAAAGACCTTGGCCAGCACGTTGTCGGCAGGCGGCGTCTCGATGGTCACGAAGACCAGCACCGAGTTGAAGAACGCATTGAAAAAGGTCCAGTCGCCCTGGTGCGTGTCCGAATGCTTGCTGCCGTCCGAGGTCTCGGCGACCTGGATGATGCCCGCGGCACCCGCGATGATGAGCACGATCTGGGTGTAGCAGAGGATCGCGAACTGGCGCACGGGCGTCATGTAGGCGTGGCACCGGCTCAGCACGTCCCGGCACTCGAGGTAGCACTTGACAAAGCGGAACGGGTACACAAAGCGCCAGTTGTCCCCGGCAAACCAGAGCGTGCTGGACGGGGGTACAAGACAAAGAGAGGGACGGACGGACGGGGGGGTACAAAGGGTTATGATGAGACGCCTGGGGTATGGTATAGTATAGTATAGTACAGTACATGGCACGTACTGGCTCGGGTGGAGCAGCGAGACGGGGAGAACCGGGAGGATGACGAGCAGGTCCACGGAGCCGGCGAGCGAGAGCATGTAGTTGAGGCGGTGGTTAGACAAGTACAGGCCACGGAAGAGAAAGTCGATGGCGAAAATGGTCGCGCAGAGGAGCTCGAGCACCCAGATCCACGTGGGTAGCTACGTGGTATCATACAAGTTACGACCGTCAGTTGTGGCATGGGCAGCGTGTCCTCGGCATCTCATGATCCTACCGTGGTCGCGTCCGTGTACGTGGTCAGGATGTACGTGCCGACGTACAGCACGGAGAGACAGGCGAGCACGGTGTCTACGATGATGCCAAACGTACTGTGGTCTAAGAAACTGCATGAGGGAGAACGCAGCGGGTGAGTCGGTGGTGGTGCACGAGTAGTAGGATGGGTTCCATACCGACTGATGCGGTCGCGGCTGCGGAACTTTTGGCCGCCTCGCACGAACGAAAGATCGGTGCGCAAGGGCGTACGCTCGGATTCTGATCATGCAGGAGGAGAATGGTAGTCAGGGGAGAGGCGAGAGAAGGAGGGGAATGCAAAGCGAGCGGGTGGGTACCACCATGGCCGTCGTCGATCTGGCGGCTGCAGTTGCGCGAGGGCGGATGGAGCTGCTGCTGCATCCGCTTGACCAACGAGATGCTGCCATAGTGCGGCGACCGCGGCTCGTGGATCGGCTTGCGCTCCATGCTGCGGGTCCGAGTGTGGGCAAGGGCAAGAGCTCCGCGGGCACGTGAGATCTCTTGGTGGTCCGCAGGGCACCGTGCTTATACAGTACTAGTATGCTACACCGTGCTTATACTGTACTAAGCTATTTTCTCACACGCAACATAAAGGCAACATAAAATATTTCCGCCAATCAACGTGCGTGTGTCACTTTCATCAGCCAATCAGAACCCACTATTCCGTCTCGCTTCAATCTGATATCGATTCAATTTTGAATCGCACTTCCATCTTTCAATTCAAATTTGAATTTTCCCCGCTTGCACTTTTGGTTGTCGATCGATGCAAGATCGCCCTCATTGGCATACCTCAACATCCACGCGGCACCTCGCCAAGGTCTCCGCATCCTCCGTCTTCCTCCCTCCCCCCCTCCCCTTCCTCTCTCCACGTACATCCATCCCCATGGCGTCTGGACGTGCCACCGTCAAAGCCGTGCTCTCGGGCGACACGCTCGTGCTCATGGGCGCGGCCACGAACGGGCCCCCACCGGAGCTCATGCTCACGCTGGCGTCGCTGCAGGCGCCGCGCATCGCGCGCGGACCGGACGGCGTCAACGAGCCGTACGGCTGGGCCAGCCGCGAGTTCCTGCGCAAGCTCACGATCGGCAAACAGGTGCGCTTCAAAGTCGAGTACCGCGTGAACGCCATCAACCGCGACTTTGGCTCGGTCTGGCTGCCGGCGAATGCGCGCGGTGTCGAGGAGAACGCGTGCGTCGTGGTGGCGCGCGAAGGCTGGGCCAAGGTCAAGGGCCTCGACCAGTCGCGGGACGGAGCGTCGCCGGATCTCGAGAAGATGCTCGCGGTCGAGCAGGTCGCGATCGCTGAGAAGAAAGGCATGTACAAGGAGACCGAGGACGTGGCGCACACGACCATCAAGTGGGGCGCGGCCGACGGCGATGACCTGCTCGGCACGTTCAAGGGCAAGCTCGTGCCCGCCGTGATCGAGTCGGTGCAGAACGGCTCCTCGATGCGCGCGGTGCTGCTGCCCACCATGCAGATCATCAACTTTGGCCTCGCTGGCGTGCAGGCGCCACGCACAAATGCACCAGGCGCTGGCCCAGGCGGTGCCGAGGGGCCACAGCCGCACGCGCGTGAGGCCAAGTTCTTCACCGAGTCGCGACTGCTGCACCGTGACGTCGAGCTCAAGCTGGAAGGCGTCGACAAGTACGGCAACTTGTACGGTGGTATCGTCCACAGCTCGGGCCGCAACATCAGCGCCGAGCTGCTCAAGCACGGCCTCGCGAAGATGGCCGACTGGAGCGCCGCGTTCTTGAGCGACAGCATCCGTTCGACGCTGCGCGCCGCTGAGAAGGAGGCCAAGGCCACGCAAGTCAAGGTATGGAAGGACTACCAGGCGCCAGTGCTACAGAGCGACAGATACTTCCGCGGTACAGTGATCGAGGTGATCAGCGGCGACTGCGTGGTCGTGTACAACCCGGCCAAGAACGAGGAGAAGCGCATCTACCTCTCGTCTCTGCGTGCCCCTCGTCTTGGTAACGCACGTCGCAACGAACCAAACGCCCCGTACTCGGTCGAGTCCAAGGAGTTCCTGCGACAGAAGGCGATCGGCAAGAGCGTGCGCGTCGAGGTCGAGTACGAGAAGACCAACCCAGCGATGGGAGAAAACGCGCTCATGACCTTTGCGAGTATCTTTTACGAGTCCAACAACACCAAGAAGAAGGTCGCGGAAGCCGGCGCCGAAGCCGCGAATGCCAAGGGTGTCAACCTCGCGGTGGAGCTCGTCGGTGCCGGTCTCGCCGAGGTCGTGCGCCACCGTCCGGATGAAGCCAAGTCGGAGTACTACGATGATCTGCTTACGGCCGAATCCAAGTCGCAGACCCAGAAGAAGGGGCTCCACTCGGGCAAGGAGGCTCCTCCAGAGCAGCGATTCACTGATCTGTCCACCGACGCGAATAAGGCCAAGCAGTACCTCCCGTTTCTCAAGCGCGAGAAGACCACCCGTGCGATCGTCGAGTACGTCTACTCGGGGAGCCGTGTGAAGCTCTTCATCCCAAAGGAGAACTGTATGGTCAACTTCTTCGTTGCCGGAATCAAGTGCCCACAGCCAACTCGCTACGCATCGGCCGGTGTTGTCTCAAGTCCGGCGGAGCCATTCGGTGAAGAGTCGAAGCTGTTTACCAAGCGTAGCGTGATGCAGCGAAACGTGACGGTCGAAATTGAAGATATGGATCGTGGTGGCAACGCCTTCGGTGTGCTCTACGTGGGTGCAAAGGAGGAAAAGAACAACTTTGGCTGCATCTTGCTCGCCGAAGGTCTTGCCTGGGTCGATGCTTTCTCGGCTGAGCGCACGAGCACTGGTGCACAGCTGTTGCGTGCTGAGGAGGGGGCCAAGCAGGCGAAGAAAAACTACTGGAAGAACTACGATGCTCAGGCCGCCGCAGCCAAGGTGAACCAAGGCACACAGAACGCCACGTCCGATGACGTGCTTCCGATGGTGAAGCTGTCTGAGATTGTGGATGGCACCACCTTCTTCATCCAGAATGTCGCCGACCGCACGTGCGCCACGGTGGAGGAGAAGATGAAGGAGTTCACGCGCACTCACGGATCCCAGGGCAAGGCGTTCGAGGTCCGCCGCAACGGCGTGTGCGCTGGCCTGTTCGACGATGGTAACGGACCAATGTGGAACCGTGCTCGTATTGAGTACGTGAACGCGGACGGCTCAGTGCGTGTTCGCTTGTTTGACTACGGCAATGTTGCCACTCTCCCTGCCACCCGTCTGCGACCGCTCGACGCTACTCTGATCCAGTTCCCACCACAGGCGAAGGAGTGCGTGTTCGGCTTCATCAAGCCACAGCCCGCGACCGCAGAGTTTGGTGTCGAAGCCGCGACATTGCTTGGAGAGACTGCTTGGGGGCACACTCTGACGGCACGTATCCACGGCCACGACGAGCAGAACCGTCCGAAGGTCTCGCTGTACAAGAACAACCGCAGCGTGTCGGAGGTGCTGCTGGAAGCTGGTGTGATTCGCACAGATCGCAAGTCGCTGGTCAAGGCTCCTGCTCACCAAAAGGCGGTCGTGGACGGTCTCCTCGCTGCCCAGACTGCGGCCAAGAAGAAGCGCGTGGCGATCTGGCGCTACGGCGATGTCGAGTCCGACGAAGACTGATCGAGCAGTACCTCCAAACCTGTAAGTGCTCGTCTCGCCTTCTAATAGTTCCCACCATGTTAGCAACCCTCCCACCTATCAAGAAAGAGTCTTCGTTGGTGAGTTTTTTTTCTTCCATTTACTGTATGTGATCGTGGCTGGATCAGCCTCGTGGGGTTCACACCGAGTTCACAGGTACGCACACGACCAGAATCTACTCGAGCGCTGGCATGTCGTCGTACTCTTCCTGCTGCTGCTTCTTCTTCTCTAGTGCCTGCTGCTTCTTGTTCTTGGCCTCGAGCGTGTCGAAGATCTTGGT
>JAADXF010000410.1:0-19914 GCA_023337575.1 Pythium chondricola | reverse complement strand
CACAGTCGCGCACTCGGTCTGTGTGCAAGAACCGAGAAAGGCGCGGGTGAGTGTACGGAGGTCTCCCTCTTCTCTCTACCGGCAGTCTTGAACCCCTCGTCTCTGCGCGCGACCAAGATTGCATAGAAGAGGCACCCCCCCGGTCGGTGTGGCGGGATTCCTCGTCAAGAGCAAGACACCAATCCCACACACACACATATATACATACATATACACCATGTCCTCGTCGGGCGGCTCGTTCAGCGCGAGCGGTGGCGGCGGTGGCGCGAGCAGCTCCTACTCCATGTTCCCGCTGGTCGAGAAGACCTACCGCGTGCGCGTGACCGAGGACATTGAGCGCGACCTGCGCTTCCTCGGGCAATCGCGCGTCGACGCGCTCACGTCCGACTTCGACATGGCGCTGGTCAAGGAGAAGGCCGGGCTCAAGCTGTACGAGCTCGAAGAGAAAGAGTTCTTTACGATGAAGGGCGTGACCACGGTCACGGCGCCGCTGGGCGACGTCATGAACCTGCTCAAGATGGAGACCACGGGCAAGCTGCGCGCGGGGATGGGCGACATCTTTGGTGCGCGCTTTCTCGACGGCGTGGTGATGTACAAGGCCAAAGACACGCCCGCGCGCATGAACGAGTCGCTGTCGGTCAATTGGATGGCGCTGCAGGCCACCAAACCGCACTTACCGCACCGCGACTACGTCTTTCTCCGGTACGGCGACGTGTTTGAGAAAAACGCCGAGCACGCGAGCGTGTACGGCACGCATGGCTCTGGGTTGTTCATCGGCGCGTCGATCTGGGAATCGATTGAGCTGGACGGCTGCGCGCCGTTGCCGGCGAGCCAGAACGTCGTGCGGTTGCGGATGCGGCGCTGTGGCATCGTGGTGGAAGAGCTCAACCACGAAGACACGGTCAAGATCTCGCTGTATTTAAGCGAGGCCCACCCTGGCCGCGCCGAAGTGTCCTCGCTGACCAAGGCGTGGATGACCAAGATGGTCTCGTGCGTGGTCGAGATCGGCAACACGATCGTGGCCAAGGCGCTGGCGTCGCAGCAGCTCCTGTCCAAGCAGCAAATGGTCAAAGACGGCGTGTGCTGCTACCTGTGCGTCAAGTCGTTCTCGCTGCTGCGCCGCAAGCACCACTGCCGCGTGTGTGGCGACGTCGTGTGCTCCAAGTGCTCCGAGATGAAGAGTCTGCGCCAAGGCGGCGTGAACAAGGAGATCCGCGTCTGCCACCAGTGCAAGAACCAGTCGTCAGCGTCGGTGCGCAGTTCCGATTCCGACTCGTTCCCACGGAGCAACGGTCGCTTGGGGGCCAGTACCCCCGCCAAGAGCAGCGTCGCGAATACTAGTAAACCACCGAGCATGTCTGGGTACTCGATGACCTCGTCCGACGCCTCTGGCTCGACCTACGACGACGATGTGTTCGTGGCGCCGCCCGTGATCCATGAGAATTCCATCCACAGCTCGATCTCGGAAGCCAACAGTGAGATGCGGGTCAAGACCTACCCGGCCGAGAGGACGACGTCGCCCCCGCTCGTGCGCAACCGCTCGCGTGGACTGAACGATATGATCGTGCTCAACAGCCAATCGACCAAGACCGCGCACGATATGATCTATTTGAGCAACCACTCCAGCAAGACGATCCGACCCACCGCCACGGCCACGGAGCGCTCGGAATTGACCAACTCGACCATCTCCGAGACCTCCATGGGCGAATTCAGCATGTACCAGTCGCCAACCATGGCCAGTGTCTCGGAGGAAGAGTTTGCCGCGATGGAACGGGCCAAGACCATTCGAGAAAACACGTCGTTCTCGTACGCATTGAGCTACAGCAGCCGCCAGGCGTGGCCCAAGGCGCCCATCCCACCGGACGAATCGGAGCGACTCGCGCGTGTGCGTGCGCTGCACCTGATCGACCCGGGCCAGCACTTTCAGGAGATGTGTGAGTACGCCGCGGCCGAGATGGGCTGCCAGATCGCGTCGATCTGCTTTGTCGGCGACAAGACCGGCTTCCTCCTGGCCAAGGTGGGCGTGGAGAAGCGCGAGCTGCCTCGCGACGTGGTGTTTGATGCCCACACGATCATGTCGATTGAGCCGACGATCGTGCTGGACGCCAGTGAGGACATCCGCTTCCTCAACAACCCGTTGTCTACCAAGGGCAAGGTTCGGTTCTACGCTGGCTTCCCACTCGTCACCTCGGACGGCTACTGCGTCGGCTCGTTCTGCGTCGCGGACCCGTTCGCGCGCGAGTGTTTGACCGGGGACAAGTACTTTTTCCTCAAGAACCTGGCCGACGTGGCCATCCGCGGCGTGGAGCAGAACACGCACCAGCAACAACAGCAGCAACAACAACAGCAACAGCAACAGCAGCAGCTCGTGGGCAACGGAACCCACGTACCAAAGGACATGAACTATGTGGACGCGCACCTGACGATGCAGGAGTTGCTGCGCACGGCGTACACGACCCAGCACCAGATGAGCATGCAGGTGAACCCCCTCACGCAGAGACAGTAAGCTAACAACTATATATATATGTACACACACACACACACTGCCCTTGTCACCATCGAGGTGTGGCTGGGGGGAGGTCCTAGGACGGGTACACTGGGGTTACGTTTGGGTTACGTATGAAGGGGGTTTACTAGTATTTACGGGTACGCTTTGTGGTGTGGGTCCCTGTGCTGTACAGTACCGGTAGTATAGTATGGAGCCCACCGTGCCGCTTAGAGCTTGTTGGAAGGCACGACGTCGCGCACGTCGTCCCAGTCGTCCTCGTCGTCGTCGGTGTTGGCGAAGAACTTGTCGAACGATTCCTCGACGGTCGCGATCTTCTTTTGCTCGCGCAGTTTGTCGCCCGTCTCGAGTAATGTAAGCAAGTGGACCTTCTGCTTCCACTGCATGAGCGTCTCCTCTATCTCCATGTTGGCCTTCTTGATGAGCATGTCGACCACGCGCGGGTCCTTGATGTCGGCGTTCTTGCGGAACAGCGCCTGGATCGCGAGGCGCGCCTCGGACGGCTCCATGGGGATGTCGTAGAGCGTGAGTACGCGCGGCACCTGCTTGGTGATGTACCGGTAGAGCGTCACGGCTGGGCTCGACGTGCGCGTCGCCGCCGCCACCTTTTCGCTCGCCACGCGCAACGCCATTTCTGCTGCTCTTCTCCTTTGCGGTGGTCCTCTCGTTTCCAGGGAGTCCACTGGCCTGCCAAATGGCAACCACGAGTCGCCAACTTGCAACCACTGATGTTGTGTACTGTGTATTACTTTTATAGAGGACTCTGTGTACCACGAGATGGGTACATCTCTGTGGCTGGACATTTTTGGGCGAGGAGGAGCAAGATGTCCACATGGCCGGACCAACAGATGCGTGGTGTGGGGGGGTGATTGCTTCCTCACTCGATCGATTTGACGCATGTGCCCGTGCGGTCGTGAGCCCACGTCGTCGGTTCTCTGTCGACGAGGACGACGTGGCAAGTCACATTTTGCTCTGAGATCATTGCCACCGCACCCTGACCGCTGGCTGACGTGAGAGTGTGTATAATATATTTTAATATATTAAAATACCACGAGCTATTATATCCATCGTGGCGGCTTGCTTGATCAGTCAGGTGTGCGGATTGCACCCTCTCTCTGTCCACGCGCTTGCTCATAAATTAGCAGAATCGCGCAGCCGGCACTGAACGGTTGCTTACGTACCGCCCCCATACTGTACAGTGCACATGCCCGCTCTCTCTCTGCCAGCACCGCGCTGATACAACGGGTAGACTGTCTATTGGATACGACTCGGCCGACGCAGCTGCGCCCTCCACATCCGGTCATGTGACTCGCTCAAACCTGCAGGCTGCTGCTATTTTGCTGCCGCCCTACAGACTGTAGGCTACAGTACATATCAGTACGGTACGATGCAGGCGCGCGATTGAGAGAGAGCGAGAAAACGACGAGAGAAAACTTTTTCTGAAAAGAAAGTGAGAAATCGATCCGAACCGACGCTCGAATCGATCATTGCGTGCGTACGTGCGTCACGTACACCATCACCACCGAACGAACGAATCGGTCGGCACCAACACTAACGAATTCAACACCCAACGGGTTCCGAAAATCGTTCTCTCTTTCCACATACATATCGAAGTACGCAGCATGAGTCGGACCGTGAATGTGACTGACGCGGTTGAGATCGCGCCGCCCGGTCAATTCGGCGAGGAGATCCACCGCCAGTACAAGCTCCAGCGCGTGCTGACCCCCGACGTCGCGCAGCGCTTCGAGGCGCAGGGCGACCGCCGCCTACGCGCGCTTGTCCGCCGCGTGGTGGACGACGACGCGCGCCACGAGAAGCGCAGCAAGCTGATCCAGGAGAACGACAACTACCGCATCTACGAGGTGCTCGACAGCAGCGATGAGGACACGCGGGGCAACCCCGAGGCGCCGCCTGCCCTGCTCACCATGAAGGGCGTGCTGCTGCTCCAGAACAGCTCGTGCGAACAAGTCATGGAGCTGCTCGCGACGCCCGCGTACGCGGATCTCTTCGGCTCGCTGTATGCCGACAGCGCCGTGCTATGGGAACCACCGCATTCCACCACTGCGCACTCAACGACGTCGCGATCCAGTACGCTCTCGGCCACGCCCATGGCCACGTCGCTCGCCTACCACTGGCTCATGCTGCGGGACGTGAGCGCGCTGCTGCCCCCGCGCGACTTTTTGTTCATGCGGTACAACCAGCAGTACGCGTCCGACGACCCCGCGTCGTCGCAGCGCGTGGGCTGGGGTGCCTCCATCTACGAATCCATCGCGCTCCCGTCCTGCCGCCCCCTGTGGCCCGCGTCCGTGTCGCAGCGCAGTGCCTGGACCAAGTGTGGGTTCATCGTCGAGGCGTCGGACCACCGCGCGCATGGCACGGACACGACGCGCGTCACGTTCTTCGTCACGGCGCCGCGTGCGGCCGACCGCCAGTGGCTCATGAAGCTCGCTGGCTGCGTCAAACTGCTGCCGAGCGCGATCGTGAACCACCGCATCCGATGCCACCAGCTCGTGGACAAGCGCGAGTGGGTCACGCGCGACGCGTGTGCGCAGTGCACGGTCTCGTTCAGCAAGCTACTCAAGCGCCGCCACCACTGCCGCCTCTGTGGCGCCTCGGTCTGTTCCAAGTGCACGGCGATGCGCCACCAGAACACGGTGCGGGTCTGTTGCGCGTGTCTCCATGGCCAAGACACGCGTGCGCTCTGGGGCAACGTGAGCATGACCCGCAAGCATTTTCTCGGGGGCAGCCACACGGCGTCGAGTGTCAGCCATACCGGTAGCTGTAGCTGGGACCCGTCCACGATGATGCACACGGCGCGCGGCGAGCAACCAGAGTGCTGGAGCTCCTCCTCGTGTTCTTCCAGCGACCACGCGCCGCAGTCGTTCGACCTGCTCAGTGCCAGCGGCAGTACGTGCTACTCGCGTGGCTCGGCACTGGAAGACTTCCTGGAGAACGACCCGATGGCCAAAACCACGCTCAGTGCCAGCACCATCAGCATTGGCTCCATGTCGATCTCATCCACCGCGTCGATCGACGAAGACGACGCGCTGGAGAACTCGAATTTCGACTACCAGCTCACGTACGCCAAGGGCAACCCGTGGCCCGACGCGCCCGTGCAGGCGGGCGACGGCCAGCGGCTCCAGCGGATCAAGACGCTCAACCTGTCCGCGCAGTACGCCAAGGAGCACCTCAAAGAGCTGCTCGACCTCGCACGTACGAGCATCGGCTGTCCTGTGGCCGCGGTCGGCGTGGTCTCGGTGTCCAAGATCTTGCTCGTCACCTCGGTCGGGCTCGCAGGGGATCAGCTACCACGCGACGTCGGCTTTGAGGCCCACACGATCATGAGCAGCAAGCCAATGATCGTGCTGGACACGCAGAACGACGAGCGCTTTGCGATGAACCCGCTCGTCTCGTCCATGAACATTCGCTTCTACATCGGTCTGCCCCTGACCACCAAGGACGGCGTGGTCGTCGGCGCGCTCTCGCTGGGCGACACGATTCCTCGCGAGCGCATGAATGGCTCGGACCTGCGCTCGCTTCAGCGCCTCGCCTCGCGGATCCTCCAGAAGATGGACACGAGCAACCCGGCGGCCAAGACCACCAAGGTGAGCGGCGTGCTGCTGATTTGAGTGGGACCGACCACCACCTTCTCGTTCTCACGTCTTGGCGCGAGCCCAATAGATGAACCACGATCATGATAGCTTAGAACAACGAGTGAGTACGCTTTTTCTTCTTTTCCAAAGTGGCGTCAAGTGTGCATGGAGTGAATGCAAACAGGAAACAATCTCACCGGTAGGGGATACTGGCATCCCCTTGCTTCATCGTGTTTATCTTCATCGTCTACCAGGTAGAGGTGCGGGACCGCTTGGGCTTGCGGTCTCGCTTCATCTTGTCCCGCTTCTTCGTCGTCGTGGCTTTGGTCTTCGTCTTCTTGTTCGCGCCACGAGTGAGGCGACGATGCCGAGGACGGTCGTCGTCGCTCAAATCCGACTCCGGCTCGCTCTCCTCGTCGTCCACGCTGCCATCGTCACTGGCCACTACATCATCATCGTCCTCGTCCGCGTCTTCACTCGACGAGCTGCTGCTTGACTCGCTGCCCCAACTGTCTTCTTCATCGTCATCGTCCGAGACAGCACGTCGCTTTCGCTTCGTCACTGTTTGTCGCATTGGTGACTCAGCCACTCGACGGCCACTACCACGGGCCTTGGGCTTGGTCTTCACCGAGATCCCGATCGCATCGAGAAGAAACTTGACGCAATAGCCTTGGATCTCGACAACCAGTGCGCCGATCTCCGACTCCCAGCCATTGTAAGTTACCGCGTTTGCAAACACCAGCTCGATATCCTCCTGTGAATCAGCGAGGGCAAAAGGTCAGTATCAACACGTCCCTCGCTAGAAGCAGATACAACCCCACGTACAAAGTATCGCGAGAAGCGGTTGTACCGCTCGATCGTGTCGAGAATGGTACCGAAATCCATCGGATTGTGGACCACGTCAAAGTACCCAGGAGCCACTTCTTCCGTCACGGGCACAGCGAAGACGCCATACAGATCGGCACCCATCAGAGCCTCGTGGAAGTCACGCAGTAGCGAATGTAGATCGTCAGTGGCTCGCTCCTCGACCGCCTGTCGTTGCTCGCCGGTGAGAGCTTGCATCACGTCTGCGAACCGGAGAATCGTGGGTGAGTTGGAGGGACGCTGGCGCTTCCGTGAGCTCTTGGGGACCTCTGGTGACCGTGCCACGTCGGATTGCTCACGCGTCAGTCGCCTGTCCGCGCGAGATCTCTCAGGTGTTGCAGCAGCCGCTCGGTCTCGAGTGGTGACACGAGGACTGGCTGGAGTGTCGGCAGCGCTAACATCGTCGGCAGCTGTTGGCTCAGCGCTGCTTCTTGTGGACCTCGTCAGTCGAACAGGAGCTTCTTCAACTGCAGGCTCGTCCTGAACTTCGGGGGTGTCCTGTGCAACGACAGGAGCAGCAACCGGTGCCAGGCGTCCTTCCTCTTCAAAGTCCAACTGGTCGCCTTCATCTTCCTCCACACTGTCGTTTGTTCCAAAGTCGTTTGGTGGGTACGCGTGCGTCGTACGATCACGCGCGTAGCTGGCGAAGAACTCGGTGAAGATCTGCTGCGCGTTGGTGAGAATCGACGTCGTCACACTGCGTGAACTCTGCGCGATGGAACTGGTAGACACGTTGTAGGTCTCGCAGTTGCGGTGCAGCAGTTCGACGTCCGCAATGAATGCCTCCAGCTGGCGATAGTAGCCCAAGAGCACACGATCGCGGATCTTGGTCAGGTCGATCGGGTTCGGAATGGTCACCCAGTAGTCCGCGTACTCCGTGCCAACCGGGTGGACAAAGTCCTTGGCGATACTGAGGTCCATCGCTGCGGTGATGGCGTTGGCGAGAAGCTGACGCCGGTGCTGCGCGAGTCGTCGCGACTGGAACAATCGTGTCGCCACGAGTGCGTTGTCACGCTCACGCTTGGACGCGAACACAGCGCGAGTCGCTGGCTCCAACTCCCATGGACTCACCGAGCAGTCGTCTTCGTCCTCCGCATCCCAGCCCACAAACACAGAGTTCCACGGAGTAGGCACAACCGGATTCGCGGAACTTGGCACTGGATCGATACGCAAGATCGTCCCGAATGAGGTGCTGCACGTCGTCTGCAAGCCCTGGTCAAGCTCAATCATTGGCGTGCGGACGCGTTGGCCCTCTTGCCACTCTCCCGAGATGCCGGCTTCGTACACGTGGTCCAGGACGAGGAATGTGGAGACATCGTTGGACAGGAATCGGATCTTGATCGTGAGCCGCTCGCACTCGGCGTCCATCGCTGGGTGTAGAAACTTGTTGACACTGACGAACTTGGAGAATGACGTGGTGTCCGACGCGAAGACCACACTCGTATCCATCGCAACGTCCTCGGTCTCCTCTTTCTCTTCCTTCTCCTCCGCGTCACCTTGTGTGCGAGTTGTTGGGAACGCTGCAGCGGGTACGGCGAGCACGACCAACTCGACATCGCATTGAATGGCTTTCTGTCCGGTTGGTCCCACACGGTACTCGGCCAGCGTTGGGAATGCGTACGTGACGTTGACCACTTTGCACTTCAGCGAGACGAAGCGAGCCACTTGCCGTAGAAACGCGGGCTCTTTCAACTCGGTGATGCGAAGGAAGTCGGAATGCCCCTGCGGAAAGTAAACAACGTAGTCGCCGGCTTGTGGAACGTACGGATAGATCCCAACGAGACTGGTTAACTGCAACCAGTCTCGACGGAACGTCAGCCCGAACCGATGCTGCATCTCTCGATCAGCGACCGTCGATCCGCTGGCTTGCCCTCCGTTCTGTGCTGCATGCTCCGGGCAGTAGAACTGGATCTGGTTCAGTGACCACCCGCACGAGACAGCACACTTCCAGTGGTAGGACTTGGGGCATCGCTCGATGTTGCATCCGATCGTAGCGCCTCGCCGCTTGCATTGTGCGCACGAGATGGAGCGACCGCGACGAATCTCCTTCGTGACGTTGTACCACTTGCCGCCTCGGTTGAAGCACAACGGTGAAGCGATCGTGCATTGGTCGTGAACGAACAATCGCTGCGACACATACACGAGTGGATGGACACCCATGGCATCACCTGGAAGCTTCAGGAGTCCTCGGTCATCACCCTCTCCACAGAACGCGCACACAATCACAGGTGGCTCCGCACTGCTTCCAGAGGCTGCGTGCTGCTCAATGCGAGCCTGGAGCATCTGGTCGTACGTCACCGACGTGTCAAACTTGTCAAGCTGGTTGTCCCCCATGATGAAGCCGTCGTTTGTCTCCACAATGACTCCATCAGCCACACTCTCAAGCGTCTCAGCAGAATGACTTCGGCTGCGTCCACGCGTGTGGCGACGAAGCCTGCCTTCTCCATCTTCTCCGTCCTCTTCTTCACGAAAGACCTCAACCTCATCGTCTTCATCCTGGATCCGCCGGGATCTCGCGATGGCTCTGCTCCTCCTGGCTCGCACACCAGCGGGGCCTTCATCATCGTCGAGAGCTTCGCCTCCCAACCGCTGGCCACGCGCGGAGCTTGGACGTCGCGCGCGGCGACGACGAAGGCGGTCTCCGTCAGGGCCATCGCTGGCATCGCTCAGCATGTCGTCTGCATCGAGTTCCGAGTCTTCATCTGAATCATCTTCCTCCTCGTCATCCTCGTCTCCATCATCATGCTCGGTGTTGCGCGCTGCTGGGGCCTGGAAGTCCTCGTCACTATGGTCTTCTTCACTGGAGATCACCAAGTTCAGGATCGACGTGTCCCGCTCTTCCGACGACGGGCTCGCTCGCGGGCGCGATTGCTGGTTGCGTCGCATCCTGTTCCAGTTCCGTCGCATGATCTCCGCTTGGAGAACTGGGTCCCCGTTCAAGCGGTACGATGCCGTCGCCAATAGAGCAGGCGTGGATACTGTCGCTCGAGGGCTTGGAGGCTTCAGCACTGCCAATGGGAAGCTCTCTTCGACGTCAATATCTTCCTCGCTAGGCACGTGTCGAACCTTGTTCGCGATCTCCGACTCAATACACTGCTGAACACGCTTGCGTCGGTATTCTTCGTACTCCTCTGGTGTCCATGCACCTCGACTTGCAAGGAGATGAGGTGGTTGAAGTGGATACGGCACGCCAAAGACATCCATGAGATGGCCTGGTTCCATCAAGCTAGGAGCACGCTGCGTCTCACGATCAATGACGTGGAAGTTTCGATCGGTGATCAAGCCTTCATAGTCATTCTTGAGGTACTGCTGCACTGGAACGGCAGCCATGTGCTCACCGGAGCCGGTGCCGAAGATACATAGCCGACCGATGCGATCCGTGAAGCAAAAGCCATCGCCCGTGGGCATGAAGCTACCGTCGAGCAAGGCCACCGTCTCTCCCTCGGGTGACATGATCACGAACGATTTGAGGATGCATCCTTCCGAAATGTCCCAAATGATGACTCGCCCATCGTGGCCGCCAGTGATGACGATTCGGGGGTCTGTCGGGTGGGCATCCATCGCGAAGACTGCATTCACGTGGCCGTTCTTCTTTGCTGGGTCCACTGCAGACAGTGTCTTCTCCAGTTCACCCGAGACTGGGTTCCAAATGCGCATCCGCTGACGCCAGTCCCCTTCACCACTTCCAGAATCGGGCTTCGTGCTGTGGAGTGTGATCAAGAAGTCGTCGTTCTTCGTCCACGTCAGTGTGTCGACTGCCGGTGGTGTCTTCTTCCGTGATGATAGGCCATACATCGCGGCGAGCTCACGCTCTCGATCGTTCTCGTCGAAGCAAAGCTTCTTGTGCGTGATCTTCTTGTACTTCTTCTCCCATTGCCAGACTCGAGCCGTGCCATCTTTGATCGATGCCGTCGCAATCATGTCTCCCTTGTGGTTGAACAAGATGTTCGTCACTGGGCCAGTGTGTCCTTTCAGTTGGGCGATTGGCTCGGTGACCTTGGTGACCTGTTCGATGTCAACTGCGACGTGTCGGCTCTGCTGGACTTCTGCCAAGCGTGGTTGCTGCCGTTGGTCAGTCCCTGCGGTGGCAGCTTGTTGCGTATCCACAGGGGGGAGAGCTGGAATCGTTCTGGGTTGAGGTGGTGGTTGCTGAATGGCTTGAGCATCGTTGTCAACAGAGGAGGCTGCCGCTTCAGCATCACGGATCGGAGCAACAAGTTCTTCTATCCGCAGTGTGAGGGCATCAATCTGCCCAGCATCATTCGTCGCCTGTAACGCTGGCCCAGCTGGAAGGTCTTGAGGAGCCACAGTGAAATCGCTTGCCGACGTCGAGTTTTCTGGATCGGACAAATGAGACACGTCCCACACGCGACCCATACCATCCTGACCTCCAGTCACGACGTATCTTCCACACCGGCTAAAGCTGAGGCAGAGCACCTTGTTGGACCGCACGTTTGGCCGGAGCGCCGCGTGGCTGAGTGAGAACGCAGGTCGCAGTGTGAGCAGATATGCTCGCTGGTCCAAGAGTCGCTTTGCAGTCTGCTCTTTGGTTTCCAACTCATCAAACATTGTGATATCGGGCAGCTTGTAGCAGAAGCAGTGGCCATCATCGGACGCTGTGACGACGATGTTCTTGGTTGGGTGGAATCGAATCGAGTTGACCACACTGCAACGGCAACGTTAGTGGCGAGAAGCACGAACAGCAACATGCTGGCTTACCTCGAGTGTCCCAGCAAAACTGCCACAGGTGCACCAGTGTGAAGCTCCCACACACGAACCGTCTTGTCGTCTGATGATGACGCTAACAGCGTGTTCGAATGGTTCACAGCCAAGTCGGTAATGTTTCCAACGTGCCCACGCAGCGAGAAGCGGAGATCTCCTGCTCGCAGGGACCAGATCTTGATCAGTCTGCAACATAGTGTGGACGGTGAATACAGCAAGCAGTGACAACACTTGGAATGCAGCGCAAGGAGCGTACCTGTCGTCTGCACCCGTGATAGCAAACTTGCCACTCTTGTCGTAGGTCATGCAATAGGCCGGGATCAATAAATGACCGTTTAGCGTCTTCAGGCGCCGAATCCGACTGTAGATGTACGCGGGTGGGAGCGGTGGAGTCGCCTGCATGGTGATCTCACGTCGATGTAGCCTCGACAAATGGTTGCGGCCCGTCCTCGCCGTCGACTGCAACGCTCCGTTCTCCTTTGCACGATGGAGGAGGTCCAACAGAGCCACTTGCAGTGCTGCCTTCTCCTCTCTCACTTGGAGAAGCTGCCGAACAGCACGCACGTCCGCGGCAAGTGCCGTGAGATTCACGCTGGTTCCGGTGGTCGACTGTAGCGCGGCCTGGACGTCCCACGGGAGCGATTCCATCCTCGAGTCTTCCAGAAACTGTTTCAGACGATCGTACTTGCTCACAATGCGTCGCACCATGGCTTCCTTGCGTTGCAGTGCCCGTAGTTTCAACGTGTTGTCAATGAGTTCGGTCTCCATCGCCTTGCGCTGGTCCGGTGTGAGCGCCACGCGGTTCGCCCTCGCTCGGCTCTTGAGTAACAGCGACATCGAAGACGTTGGCTCACTGCCGTGCACGGTAGAGGCACCACTGCTGACTGTGAGAGCGGTCTTGAGAACGTGGAGTAAATGGTCCGGGCCTAGGTCCCGATGCCGCCGTTTGTAGTCGGCGTACGTCAAACTCTTAGGCGCGCCGCTCCATGAGATGGAGTCACCCAACGCATCGCTGGCCGATAGATCTGCGATGAGTATTTGTGCTGCCTGCTTGGACTCTTCTCTCTTCTCGAGGTAGTTGGCTATGAGAAACAGCACCTCTGTGGGGAAACGTCACATTCGTTTTCACCCTGTTGTTAACGTATCCATTTGGACAAAGCGCTCATACCTCTCTCATCCACTTGAACGCCACGAATGGGCGCATTTGGAAGCTGCATCTCGTGAGAGGGAGGCTTCTCCGCGGCGGTATCTGCTGCTGGTGGCATCGCTGGCATCAGAGACAAGCGTTCACGGTTGCTGACTGTTTCTCTGTCGTTGGTGGAGTCTGATCCAGCGCCAGCAGGCGGGGCACCCGCGTCGAGTACATGTTGATCGTCCTCTTCGTCCATCGCGTGTGCAGAAGCGCTTGCTCACGCCGACAGAGCCACGTCCACTACAGATCTTGGTGTTGCCAAGTCTCCCGCGTTTTTGGTTGCACTTTGCCGCCTTTGCACGGCGACTCGACGTACTTAAGAGGAAACTATTCATACTTGCACGGACACAATACCAGTTAGATACCGGTATGCGTCAACTGGTTACGTCCGGTCAACGTAACGTCCAGTACACCCATTTTGCTTCAGAACTGAACATGCTTCGCTCCACGGGCGCTGCTCTGCCGGTCGTCTCGGTCGGTGGCGGCGCCAGTGAGGCGACGACGCGCCGTACCTCGCACCCGGTGATCCATGTAGACAAGGATGAAGACGCAAGCGACCTCACCACGAGCGTCGATGACGACGAGCGCGAGTGGCGGGAAGCAAGTGAAGCCAGCACGGCCTACATGTGGTCTCTCCTCTTGGCTACGCTCGCCGAGTGCATGTACACGTGCTTCTTCCCTGATTGGTACCTACCCGGCTGGAAAGTCAACATCACGGCGACGATGATCAATTTCATGGGGCCCTTTTTCGATGGCATGTCGTACGGGTACGAAGAGATCCAGTCTGCGACTAGCGGTCCACTCCCTTGTCTGCAGTTTCGAGCAGCGTTTCTTGGGGTCTTCACGTCCTATTCGTACATGGTGGACCACGCGGGCGACTTCAGCAGTGACAGCATGTTTGCAGGCCCGCTGTATATTTGTGGGACGATGGTTGGCGCGTGTTTGTGCTTCCATCTAGGCAAGATGCTCGTGCGGAGCCGATGTGGGAGGCTCGTGCTGGGACGTGCTGTCGCCTCGAAGTCGCTACAACGTTTGCCTTCGTTCATGCTGGCCTCCAACGTATTTATTATCCTCACGGTGATGCGAGCGATGTTTGGCAGACCGGGATTCGTGCAGTAAGTACATGAGAAGGTGGATTCCTGTCGATAACAATCTACTGACATACAAATTGGCTTGTAGAGACCGCAAAGAGCCTCAGTTCATTGGTACCATCCGCGTCGCAGACGGTGAAGAGCTGATCCTGGGCATCTTCATGTCGTGCAGTGGCATCCTCATCTCTGACTACCTTGAGGACCGGTACCAACCACAACCTGATACGAACGGCCGGGTTTCGGTTCTTGATTGGGGGAACCTGCTGTGCAACTTCGTCTCGTGTTGGCTCACATGTTTGGCCTACGAAGCGAGCAAGCTATCACCGAGCACGGTTCGCAACAACCTGCTGGTGATGAAGTTTGTCTCGTGCTTCTGCGGTTCGATCTCGAACTTTTCGGGAGGCATCAGCCACATCATGGTACGAAAGGATACTCAGGATGGTTGCATTGTTTAGCTGACGCATTTGAACTGTTTGTAGCTGCTCTGGCACGGTGGCAACCGCTCGGGGGCGCTGTGGAATCTCGCACTCCACGTCGTGATCGGGTTACTCTTTCTCCCCTACTTGAACAAGACAGCAGAGGTTACGAATCCGTACCGTATTTAATAGAGCGCATGGTTACGTATCCTTTGGTTTCCCTTAGAACCGCATTTTCCGCTTTGTAAATCTGTTGAATATCCAAACGAAAATGACCGACTCGCCGAGCAGCAAGCACCAGAAAATGACCGCGGTCGTGCCCGACGCGCTGGTCCAGCGCCTACGAGAGAAGCAGCAGGACCACGTACTGAAGGTGCGCTCCATTCTGACCTGACCGCGTACACTAGAAGAGACTCTGATTGGCGATTCGTGTAGTTTTACAACCAAAACCAACTCAGCGACGCCGAGGTCGAGAAGCTCACTGCGCAGGTACTGTACCAAGCGCGATGCATTCAGCCTAGAGTACATGCTGATGATCAAGGTATGCATGCAGTTGGAAGCGCTGGATCTGGACTTTCTCGCGTCCATCTTCCACGCGTCCACCACGGCGCATGCACCGAACAACACGCCCCAGCGCAGCGTCCACATCGAACCGCTGGACGAATTCGACCTCCTTGACCAGAGCAGCGAGGACGACAAGCAGCGCTGGCTCTCGAAGGGCCTGGAGGCGATCAGCTATGGCCAAGTATGCGCGCTCGTGATGGGCGGTGGCCAGGGAACCCGATTAGGGTTTGCTGGTCCCAAGGGCTTGTACGACCTTGGGCTGCCATCGGAGCGGTCGCTTTTCCAGCTCTTTGTGGAGCGTGTGGTCAAGCTACAGCGCGTGGCAGCCGCGGCATTCCCAGAGTCACGGGGCAAGATCCAGTTCTACGTGATGACGAGTCTGATGAACCACGGGGAGACCGTCGAGTTCTTCCGTACCCACGCGTATTTTGGTCTAGAAGAGCAGCAGGTCTTCTTCTTCCCTCAAGGCACACTACCGTGCTTCACGCTGGACGGCAAGTTGATGCTGGAGGACTCGCACACGCTGGCAGCGGCGTCCGATGGGAATGGAGGCATCTACAAAGCGTTGGCAAAGAGTGGGGGCTTGGATCGGCTGATGGAGCATGGCGTCAAGTACGTCCACGTCTTCTCGGTGGATAATGCGCTGTGTAAAGTCGCAGACCCAGTCTTCTTGGGCTACTGCATTGACAAGAACGCCGACTGTGGCAACAAGACGGTGTGGAAGTCGCGGGCGAACGAGAGCGTCGGTGTTGTCGCCAAGAAGGATGGCAAGTTCTGCGTCGTGGAATACTCGGAGATGGACAAGGCGACCTCGGAGCTGACCGATCCAACGACTGGACAGCTCTTGTTCGGCGCCGGCAACATCTGCAACCACTTCTTCACGACGTGAGTAGTCGGCAGTGTCTGTTATCGCAGTGTTTCATGCTGATCACAGTGTTTTGTGCGACCGCAGGGAGTTCTTGAGCGATGTCGTCCTGCCGAATCTGAGCCTCGAGTACCACGTTGCACAGAAGAAGATCCCGATTGCAGATGAAGATGGCCGCACGTACACGCCGTCGACCAACTCTGGTATCAAGCTGGAGGCCTTCATCTTCGACACGTTCCCACTGTCATCCCGAATGGCCGTCCTCGCGGTACCGCGAGAGACGGAGTTCGCTCCGGTCAAGAACGCCCCCGGTGCGGCGGTCGACTCTCCCGACACCGCCCGTCAAATGATCTTCGAGGAAGCCAAGGGGTGGCTGATCCAGACTGCTGAGGAAGGGTTGAGCAAGCACGACGCCGAGCTACTCCGCCAGCAGAAGCTAGAGGTGGCTTCGGCGATCGAGATCTCCCCCGTGGTGTCGTTCAACGGTGAAGGCCTGACCGACTACGTCAAGGCTTTGAGCGATGCGCCGTCGCAGCCAATCCTCCGTATTGAGAGTCAAGAGGTCCAGTCCACACGATTCTCTGTTCCTCCAAGCATTCGTGAAAGATTCCGAGCTGCCAACCAAGATCATATCTTCAAGTTCGTGGACGAAGGCAAAGTCACGGCGAGTGAGGCGTCCGCATTGGTGGAGAGTGTGCGTGAGCTCCAGCCATCGACTATGAACAGCCTATTTCAACGCTCGGCGAGCGCAGACGCCCAGTCTATCAAGGTTCCGGATGAGATCGAGCCACTGGGGGATGATGTCGTCGACATCCTGTCATCAACGCCCGCTGACGTTCGGTCCCAATGGCTGGAGCGAGGTCTAAGTGCTGTCGCGAAGGGCAGCGTTGCGGCGTTGGTGCTTGGTGGCGGCCAGGGCACTCGACTGGGCTTCGCTGGACCGAAGGGTATGTACGACATCGGTCTGCCATCGCACAAGACGCTGTTCGAGATCTTCGCGTTGCGCTTGTGCAAAGTACAGCAGCTGGCGCAGTCCAGCCTCAAGCTCGAGGACGCACCACGCATCCCGTTCCTTGTGATGACGAGTGAGATGAACCACGACACGACAGTGAGCTTCTTCAAGGACCATGCCTACTTTGGGCTCGAGGCAGCGCAAGTGCATTTCTTCCGCCAGGGCACACTGCCGAGTTTCACGATGGATGGCAAGTTCATTCTGGAGGCGAAGGCGACGCTGTCCCGTGCCTCCGACGGCAACGGTGGTATCTATCCTGCATTGAAGCACAGCGGCATGCTGCGCCGCCTCGAAGAAGCCAACGTCCAGTACTTGCACGTGTTCTCCGTGGACAACGTGCTCTGTAAAGTAGCCGACCCAGTGTTCATCGGGTACTGTATCAAGAACGACGCTGACTGCGCTAACAAAGTGGTCTGGAAGAGTCGACCGGACGAGAGCGTCGGTGTTTTTGCCAAGAAGAATGGTAAGTTTTGCGTCGTGGAGTACAGCGAGCTGGACAAGGCATCGTCTGAACGCGTCAACCCATCGACCGGCAAGCTGGCATTCGGCGCCGCCAACATCTGCAACCATTTCTACCGCCTCGACTTTCTCAAGTTCTGCTGCGACCTGGAGACCTTTGCCGAGTACCACGTGGCCAAGAAGAAGATCCCGTTCGTGGATGAGCACGGCCATACTGTCGTGCCCACGACCACCACCGGCATCAAGCTCGAGACCTTCATCTTCGACGTGTTCCAGCATGCCACGAACATGAAGGTACTCGGGGTGGAGCGTGAGGATGAGTTTGCACCGGTCAAGAATGCCCCAGGCGACCCCATCGATTCTCCAGATACCGCACGCCACTTGCTCTCGGAGCAGTGCAAGCGCTGGCTCATGAGAGTCGGCGCAACGTTCGACGATGCGACCAACGGTCTGTGTGAGATCCTGCCGACGCTCTCCTACGATGGGGAAGGCCTGGAGCAAGTGGCCAAGAGTATGTCGCCGATCCAGCTACCTGTATTGATCGGCGAGCACGCCACGTAGGTGTGCCTAGCGAAGTGATGGCGTGCAAATGAGCCTACGCAAGGTCTTGGTCGTCAACGGAGCTGCCAGCAGTTTTGGATACCCTCTAGAGGTTGGATTTGGCAGCGAGTCTGACCGCCATACACAGTATTGCATGCCACACGATGAGCTGCTGTGACGATGATTGATAACGGGTAGCACTGAACACACAGGCGAGCTTACTCTTGCAGGAGCTTGCCGAGACGGATAATAGAGATCTTGCTCTGCTCGGCCGCGGCGATCGGAAGCTCGGCTTCCGGTGTGTTACCAATGCGCGACTCCAGAATGGCTAGCATCCCCTCCGCCGCCTTGCCCGTCGCACACACGATGTAAATGTACCTGGCGATAAAGGCCCAAGCATGAGCTCCACAATCCAACCCAAAAACGGCCAATACGTCCTACCCAAACTTGTCAAAGTACTGGTTGTTGAGCTCCTCGAAGCGGTCCAGAATCGCATCGTTCGCCGTTTGCGTCGACTGAACAGATCGATCAAATGTAAGTCGCTGCGAGCGGTGAGTCACTAGGGTGTAGTACAGTACAGTACTTTTTGCTCTTGCGCCTCCCACGCCTTGATGGGCATCTTGGCTCGGCCGATCTATGGTCGCCATGTCTTGCAGTTAGCACTCAAGCATTTAACCTCAACCGAGTCACGTACCCGTGGATGCGCGGTGAATGCCTCAAGCCAATCCTTTCTGGTCAGCTTGCTGTCGGCCGCGGCTGAGGCGCGGCACAGCGCGTCGAAGTCTGCGACAGGAAACGACCGAAGCATGTGACGCACCCACGCATGGGAGCCACAGCAGTGCAGCAGTTGCTGGTACACTGGCGATGATGCATTGAGCGCATCGGCGCCTTGCGCGGCGGCGTTGAGCTTAGAGGCATCCATCGGCAAGAGGAAGGATGATGAATGATGCGACTTGTGAATGCGAAAACCTCTTCAAATAGATAGCTTCATATTCATGTACCACTTCGTGTGTACTGAATCAAGATGGATCTTTCTCCTAACAGATCGCGACACGAGAATGGAGGGATATCGCAAAGATGTCGACGTAACCTGAACTAACCTGGTGTTTGTATTGACCTTACGAGCCAATCACGTCGACGTTTACCGTTTTTAATCCAATCGAACGCGACCATGTAGATAAAATAGCCAATAATATCGAAGGATGAAACGTAACCCTTCATTCCGACATAAAATGTCGGAATCTTGTGGCGATATCGCGATAACACGTACAAAAGCTTTGTTGCGCTTGGATTCCGAAAACATCGAAAAGATTCCGACGAAATCAATTAAACGTGACCCTACACCGGTGGGATCAATCCGTGCGGAACCAAAGGAAAGACCAGCTTAGATCCAGGATGAGCTTGGCGAGTCAACTCGTACTGCGGAACAGGATCGTGGTGCAGAACACTGCGTACAACGCCTTCTGTCGCTTTCTCAAGAGCGAAGATGTCTCGATCGAACGTATACACGAAATCATCGCCACCGACACCACGTCAAGCGCCATGCAAGTGATACTCGACAAGTTTGCTATCTACCTTGCGTTTCATGAAGGCACAAAGGGAGCACCACTAGCTCGAAACACAGTCAACTCTTACTTCGGCTACGTAAAAAAATGGCTACTGGACCAACATCCAACGCTTCGCGCGCAACTCGCCAAGCCGCTACAAGATGTAAGCAATCGTCTGAGCAAGTATTGCGCGAAGCGCGAGTCTGATGCAATGGTCAAGAGTCCACCTCCATGTACGAAGCCGGATCTCAAGCATCTATTGAGGCACATGTACGAACATGCGCAGTCTGACGGTGAATATCTCGACCTCCTCCTCTTCTCGTGGATGTGGTATCTCTTTGGGCGGAGCTCCGACCTACAGAACCTGAGTATTGAGGATATCGCCGTGTATCCAGGTGGGGCGCTATTTGTCCGAATCTCCCGTACAAAGACAAGCGATGTCAGCGGCCTGTCGTTCTTCCGCGAACGTGAATCGTGCATAGCGTGCCCGATCTTCGCACTTGCTGTCGCTGCTGTGATGAAGCTCGCACCGGCGAAGTTTTT
>JAADXF010000409.1:0-19919 GCA_023337575.1 Pythium chondricola | reverse complement strand
GCAACATGAGAGTGGCGCTGCTCCCGCCGCTTGTTTACACAAGACACCGCAGCGACTTGGAGAACGAATCGCTTCGCTGTCCTGCGTCCTTGACGACGCTGCTTCGAGTGAGCAGGTTTGTGGGCGAGCTCAGTGTGGATGAAAAGAGCTGCTTGCTTCGACTGCTTCACCTGTGGGTAGCGATGTGTATGGTGAATCCTGAACGAGAGTTGAGACTGATTGTCGAGGAAAAGCACTCGCTGATTCTGAACGAAGCATCTGAGATGGAGTTCATGGTGAGTTCAATTGCCCCTCTCAATGCATCGAGATGGCTTCCCAGGCTCACGGTTTGATTGCATGGCCGATAACAGCAACAATCGCACAAGTCGGCTCGAATCGACCCCACGGCCGTTGATCTCTTGGTGCTCATGACGCAGCACCGAGAGGTTCTCTTCCCTGGACTCGAGGTGAGTACCTGGTGGAGTCGTTTTTTTATTTTTTCATTCGCTCACTCTCACAATGTTGGCTGTGCAGTTCTTCTCGATTCGTCAGGAGATGCACATCACAACTGTACTAGTTGATGAGCCCCAGTTCGATACAGCGGACGAATCACGTTGCGAACCGCGGACGGAAGAGCCTCCAAGCGTCCTATCCACACAAGCGGAGGGTGAGCAGCAACCATCATGTGAGGATGGCATGATCCAGCTATCTTCAGTCCGCACGCTTTCGGTCGAGACACAAACGGAAGAACCAAGTCTCAGCAACACGCAACTGGAAGGAAACCCAGTCGAGCAAGCAGCTGATGAACCCACGCCATCCACAGATATGGATACAGAAGTCCGCACCGCCGGCATCATGGCTGCATGGAAGACTGAGCAGCCACGCGAACTCGACGCCACTGTTACGAGCTCCACACCTACGAGACACACAAGGCAGCACGACCGGGCGACAAGGACCAAGAGCTCTCGTGTGCGCAAGGTGAAAGCCACCGGTTTGCTCTCCCCTCGCACGATCCCAAGTCAGCTTGAAGCTGTTCAGCATGAGGCGGTGGCTATAGTGCCCACCTCAGCATCAGACGCCGCGGTGCCGCTTGCCTATGTGTCCATCGCTGTTGCCGTGCTCAGCATCGCAGCAGCCAGTGGTCTCTATGCGATGCGCAAGTCAGGCAACTGAATCAGGGATCGGCCGGTGCCACGGTGGGTGCGCTGCGCAGCAGGACCCACGCTCAAGACTTGAGGCAAGTGCCCATGTCTCTTCGAAAGGCAACGAGAAGCTATGCACGTGGGTTCCATCCCAAGGTGGCTACATACTACGCTCTGAACTGGAAACAAATGCCAAGTGGGTTGCTAAATGCGGTGTGATGAAACGTGCTTTTATAAAGCAGAATGTGCAAATGAGTGCAGTACAGTGGCTACCACACACTGCGACAATTGACGGCATACTCGTAGTGGCTACCACACACTGCGACAATTGACGGCATAGGGACCAGCGAACCCACCTCACTGGAGGTTGGACGCGGATGTCTCGCCTCGTTCATCATGGAGTCGATATCCTGAGTTACCGACTTCGTTACCGGTAACTTCATCGGACCCGTGCATCACAGGCTACGTTTTGACTCGCAACTTGCTGGTTAATTCCGTGTGGTTTGCACCAAAATCAAAATATTAGGAAATATTTAGGATCCGTTCATTTGGAGAGCTGATCTTTGGGAGCTCATTTCTCGAGCCATTCGAACTGTTTGACTGAACCACTTGTGTTCATGACCGAGAAGGAATCAAGGGCTTCAATTTGTAGCCATCCACACGGTCAAGGAGTCAAAACTCTATCAACAGTCCCAATTTTAGTGATAAAAATATCAATGACCAATACGGAGTACAATAGCAGCGATTTATGCCGTCTAACTGCTGTTGTTTCCCGGCTTGCTGATTACCCTGCTGCAGGGTTTTGCCATGGTTCTTTCGCTGCCGTAAACACCGAGTCCAGTCAAAACCATCAATTCTTCAGACGATGATTCGCTAATCTCCTGGAATCCATAGCGGTTTTATGGCCATAAAACCGCTAATTTGTAGGATTCGCCTGCATGTCGCACGCAATTATCGATTTGCCACACTTATTATTTATTCGAGGTGCTTGGAAGGGAGTTTGCGTGCTCGTTGTGGTCAGTGTGCCAGTCGAGTATTCGTTCGCCGAGGTGGTATTAATACGTAGGACACGTGGATAATCGCGACATCTTGTCACGACCTTTCATCACAGGGAGCTCCTCGTGTGGTCGGTGTCGCACGACAGCATGTGCAGTTACATCAAGTGAGCACGACCCACTCAATTATCAACCCTTCCGTCGGGCGGTCCATTCGGCATCCCTTCATCCTCACAAAGGGTGACGAGCTTGTTCATTCTCCATCGCGCTGCTTGGACCACAAGCGTGCCACCCCCTCCGCTCCCCTTCCCTTCCCTCCGCCATGCTCCGCCGCGCGCTGTCCGCCACCGCCGCGATCGCGCTGGCGTCGCTTGCGCCGTCGGTCCACGGCGCCGCCACCTCCAGCGCCATCTGCGAGAGCGCCGCGTTCCAGGCACTCACGCCCGTGGCGCTCGGCACGAGTCCGCTGCTTGTGCGCTCTTTGATCCAGGGCAACGAAGTGTGCCTCGAGTTCCAGCTCTCGCCCTCAGTCACGACGGCCGAGTGGCTCGCCGTCGGCCTCGCGGCGTCGTCGTCCATGGTCAACTCGCCCGTCACCAACGTCATGATCTTCCGCAAGTCGGACCCGCAGCCCGTGTCCTACCTGCTCGGTGGCTACTCGACCAGCGCGGTGACAGCCGAGGCGGACCAATCGTTCTTCGTCATCCATGAGACTTCCACGGCGCCACTCAAGTTTAGCTACCAGCGCACGCTGGTGGCGTCGTCCACCGCCGATCTCACGATCAGCGCCACAGCACAGGCCGAGTTCCTGTGGTCCTACGGTCCGTCCTGGCCCATCACGGGCCACTCGGGTGGTGAACGCGGCGCCGCCACCTACAACTTTGTCACGGGTGCGAGTACCGAAGTTGACAAGAAATTTTGCGACGGCAAGAACTGCACGGCGATCGTCGGTGGCTTGGCGTTTGTCGTCATGCTCGTCGGTGGCTTTGTGCTCACGACGCTGCTACCCGCCACGCCATTTGGCCGCGCGCTGCTCCACAAGACGCTGGTATCACCGCCAGTCAAGTCCACCACGAATGGACCAATCGCATCACCGATCACCATGATGTTGCAGAACCTGGCCGATCTCAAGCTCGGTGAGGTGCTGGTAGTGCTCATTTTCATTGGCGCGTTGGCGGCGCTCATCGTCTTGAACGAAGGCGAGTCGGAGCAGGTGGTCTCGGGCCAGGCCGCACTTCTGATCATGATGTTTATGATCCTTCCGGTCACGCGCATCCCGCTCTGGACGCTGTCGTTTGGTAGCTCGTTCGAGCGCATGGTCAAGTTCCACCGCTGGCTGGGCATGGCGCTGTCGATCGCCACGCTTGTCCACTTGATCGAAGGCATCGAAGTCACGCAGCTCTTCTCCACCACCAAGTACGGTGAGGTGTACCCGATCTGGGGCGCACTGGCGTTCATCACGTTCATCCTGATCGGACTCACGGCCAACGAGGTCATGCGCCGCAAGTTCTTTGATGTGTTCTACGTCTCGCACCGCATCCTGTCGCTGCTGGGCTTTGTGTTTACGATTCTCCACAGTGTCAAGGTGATCGCGGTCGCGCTCGCCGTGCCACTGGCCTTGTACGTGATCGGTACGGTGCTCACGTGGGTCAAGACGTACTCGGGATCGTACCAGGCGACCGTGTCGGTCCACGAGGCCACCGGTGTGACCACGCTCGTGCTCAACTCGACCGACAAGACGCAAAAATTTGCGCAGCACATGGACTTGTGCTCGTACTTTTGGGTGCGCATCCCGAGCGTCTCGGGCTTCCAGTGGCACCCGTTCTCGGCGATTGTCACGCCCAACGGTGACTCGATTGGCTTTTGTGTGCGCGCGCTGGGCCCGCCGGATGGCAAGAGCTTTTCGCGCTTGCTACTGCAGCAGGCGCGGCTCACGCAGTCGTTGTCGCTGAACCTGTGTGGACCGTTTGGCCGCATCGCGGTGGACGTGGACAAGTACGACGTCGTGTTGTTGATTGGTGGTGGCGTTGGCATCACGCCGCTGCTCAGTGCCGTGAACCAGCACCGATTGTTTGCCAAGAAGAACGCCAAGGCCGCCGACTGGAGCATCCTCTGGTCAGTGCGGCACCCACAGGACCTCCTCATGATCGACAAGCTCATGCCGTCGCAGGCCCAGCTCCAGTACGCCGCCACCAACGTTCAGGACGCGTACCAGATCGGCACGCAGAATGCACCCGCGCTCAATGCGACGTGGTTTACGCACTGCTCGGCGGAGCGCACGGACGGCGTCGTCACGCGTGCGAATGGCGAGCAGGTCTCGTACCGAGGCGGCATACCAGTGCTGGACGAGTACATCAACACGGGGCGATACATGAACCGCAAGGTGGCGGTGCTGGCCTGTGGCCCACCCACGATGGTCGTCGAGGCGCAGGCGCTTGCCCGCAACTGCGGCTTTGACTTCCACAAGGAGATCTTCAACTGGTAACCGTCCTAGGTACAGTACTCGGGTCTAGAAGTGAGAGTGAAGGAGGACGCAATCCGCTCTCGTCGTGTACGTGGATAGTAATACTACGTACTACTACATAGTATGATATATATAATGACCAAATCACTCTACGTAGTCAAAGTCGTCCTTGATCCCGAGCCACTTGTCGGCCTCGGAGCCAGCGCAGCCACGCTTCTGGATCACCCACGACCGCAGCGTGAACACGTTGTCGGTCCATCGCTCGGCGCCAATCTTGGCGACGTGTACTTTACGCTCGAGTTCGTTCAGCACGTCTGGGTCATTCTCAGCGAGGTGGTCGATCTTGGCGCGCGAGTCCTTGACGCGCGACTGTAGTTGGCTCAGCCGCTGCAGCTTTTGTGCACGCTCATCCTAGTGAATGAGTGTGCTGACATGAGTGTCTAGGCTCAGTCTACCAGGCATTTGTGATGACTCACTGATTCCGTTCGTAGGGATTTCTGCTTGTTGACGTCCTCGTTGACGGTCGCGAGCTTGTCGCTCAGGCGCTTCTTGCGGTCCAGCAGCTCGTTCAGTTTGCGCTTGCGCTGCTGCGAAACTTTGCTTGGGAATGACCAAAAGTAGTTGCCCGAGCCAATCTACCAGTAGATCAATCGCCCAGTAACGTTAGATGAAAGCAAATTAATCACTTAATGTATGCTTCATGCAATGCATAATACACACCTTGTCGCAGTCCACGAGTGTGTCATCCACGAGCGCCTGGTTGACGTCCTTGATGGTCTGTAGCACTGTTGCAACCACCACGGTCAGCACGTGCACAGAGTGGTTCGTCCACTGCACAGCTTACCAACGCCCGCTTTCGCGCCGAGCTTCTCGATCTCCTTGAGGTTATATACTTCCTTGGTCTCGTGGTAGATCTTGAGGATGCGCTGCCGCTTCTCCTCGAGCGACACGCCCTTGCGCTTGGACATGCTTCTTCTTCTTGTGTGGAGAAGTTCGAAATCGGAGAGCTCCCGCCAAAACGAATAAGTCGATCTGATTGGCTGCAAATGTACTGCAAAACGTATATACAGATTTACAGGTCGTATAAAACCGATTTACAGGTCAAAACATGTTTACATGATCACCAAGTCGAACACGACCGAGTCCTCAAAGCGACCCGGATCTTGTCATCCTGGTGTACACAAGTAGCTGACAGTCTAGCGAGTCGAGCATCCGGTCGATTTGCGCGGAGAAACTTGGTTGAGTCATGTCACCACGATACTACTCAGTTGAAGTAGCTGAAATATTCACCGAGGTGTGACCTACTTCTTTGGCACCGCCACACTTTCGACGCCGTCAATGTACCCGATCGTTCCAGGGAGCTCCTTGTATGCGCCGACGAGTTCGACTGTGCGACGAAGCACCTTGTCTGCGTTCTGGAACAGCGTCTGCAGTGGCCCATCGTTCTCGATGACCAGGTCTGCCTTCTTCACTTTGTCCTGTGGCAAGCCCCGTGGGAACATCATACACACGAACGAATGGCTCCCACCAAAGACACGTACATGGAGCTTCATCTGCGACTGGATGCGCTTCTGTGCGTCCTCTGCACTGAGATTATCCCGCTTGATCAGTCGATCGAGCTCGTTCTGCTCCGAGCAGGCTACAACGATTGTCGGGTAGCAAAAGTGTTCGAGGAGGTGCGTCTCGAAAAGCAGTGGCGCATCGAACACCACGAGCCGCTTGCGCTCCACCAGTCGATGGTACACGAGCTGCTTGAACATTTCCCACAGAATGAATTTCTACGACCACAGACTGCAGTGAGAACACCGTCGCACATCGAGTACTGGAAGCGATCATGCATACATGAGTGCAGGCGTTGAGCGTCTTGCGCTTGCTCGGGTCGCTGAAGATGATCGACCCAAGCTTGGCGCGGTTGAGCGTCTTGTCCTCTTCATTGAGCACGCTCTCGCCAAAGTTCTTGACGATTGCCTTGTATGCGCCGCGTCCTGGCAGCACGACTTCTCGCGCGATCACGTCGGCGTCGATGATCACCACGCCGCACCGTGAGAACGCACTGGACACGGAGCTCTTGCCCGTGGCAATACCACCAGTCAAGCCGACAGCCACGAGAGCTGAGCCTACTTGCTGGCTTGCAAAGATGGAGATACCGGCGGCAATGGCTCCAGGAAGTGGGAACTAGTGGCATGCAACGGAAAGATCGTGACGGTGTGAGCGAGGATCATTGCGCGATCTTGTTGTGACTGGACTTACGGCTGGCGCGACGATGAATGGTGACAGAGTGAGCAGCCAGCGCTTCCAGGATCCAACCGGCTGCTTCTCCTTGAGGAAACCGGTCGGCAGACCGAGCGCCAAGCCGGCCAGCGCCGCCAGAGGAATCACCACCAGCATCCTGCTTGTCAATTTGGTCGTGTGCCCTTCAGAAAAAAATGCGATCAGTAAACTCTATAATTTCGACCAATCAAACATGGAACTGAACAATTGCAGCCAATGAAATCATGTACCAGACGACGGGAGAAGCGATCCATGGTCGTTTTCGGCATCTCGACCACCAACGCAAGCGAGATGGCGGCGACTCCACGCGCCAATGCGCGCGTGTTCTGGGTTCTCATGGACAGCACGCTGCTGCTGGACTGCTTGGAGCCCGTAGACATCATCAACGCGCTCTACGCGTGCCATGAAAAGCTCATGGACCAGCCCGCGGTGTTCTACTCGTGGATCCACGCGCGACTCCACACGTCGTGGCCAGCGCTGCCTCCTCCATCATCGCCACCGGTCGAGTACCTGCACCCGCGAGTGATCCTCCGACTTCTGGAGCAGCTCCACACAATCACAACCTGTGAGTGATTCTGGTCTGTGAGCTGTACGCAAGAGTAACCACTGACTGGGTTCGATCATGGTCATTTTACTGTAGACAACTACGACCTGCGGTTCGATCCGTCGCGCTGCGGAGCGCGGATACGGACTCGAGATACAGATGAGACGTCCCAGTGCCGTGTGCCATCCCACGGCACCATCTACGGCGATCTCCAGTGTACACCCAACGCCGTGAGCTACTGGGAATGCAGGGGCGTGACCATGGGGTGCTACCTGGGCATCGCGCAGGAGTTGGACGAGGTCTACTTGCTACGCTACGGGTTCCACTTTGGCCGAAATTTTGATGCACGCCCTGAGGTGCTGCTCAGTAAGAAAATGCGGGCGTGTGACCTCATGCCAGCGATCATGTATGGCCAAACCGGGGACATCACCACGGGCGAGTTCCGAGGGCCGCGGTTGCCACTACCTACTGGAGTACGAGCCATGCAAGCGACTCCAATTGCACCGGGCGATATCGTGGGTGTCTGTGTGGATTTGTGGCAAGGGCAGCTGCTGTTCATCTTGAATGGCGTGGTGCAAACACGCATCGCGCTGGACAAGCGACAACGGTACATCCCAGTGTTCAGCTTCCAGACAATGGCGTCGAGTCTCTTCATGGAGCGCCACGTCAGACCGCCGTGGCATTTGATCTACGATTACCATGCGTTCCGGGACGAAGCCCAGTACCTGTCGCTACAACTCCAGTGGGGGCAACCGCACCACCAACACCAGCATGGCAAAGACGCGTCAGCATGGGCACACGCCCGCGCTGCCTAGGCGGTCATGCCCTGCAGTGTGATCACGATCTTGCGTTCGTGGCCGCCACCCCAGCCACCCGTGTCGCGGTGCTCGCACAGGTAGATACCTTCACACATCCATATCATGTCACTGTATATCTATACCCAACCAGAATAGATGGACGTCACGACTCACCTTGCCACGTGCCGAGGTTGAGCTTGCCGTTCGTGATTGGGATGTTGATCGACGCGCCGATCAGCGTGGACTTGATGTGGCCGGGCATGTCGTCTACATAATCCATACTAATACTAGTGACGTCCTAGACTGGCAAGTTCCACTGAGCCACTCGTACCATCACCCTCCATCGTGTGCTTGAAGAACTCGCGGTTCCAGCTCTCTGGCACGATACGGTTGAACGCAGCCTCCACGTCCGTTCTGCAAACGGTCGCAAGTGAATACAGGTGAAGGAGGTGTAGGCATCCAGGTCAACCTGCTGTGCCCAACTCACCGCACATCTGCGTCGCAGTTTTCGTTGATCGACAACGACGCCGACGTGTGCTTGATAAAGAGATTCGCCATGCCGACTTTGAACTGCTGTAGCTCTGGAAGCTGCCATCGCAATGACGATACGTAAGCTTTCTGGGGTCATGGGATATACTGTAGCGACAGCTTCGTACCTGTTTGACGATGTCCTGCGTCACCACTAGTGTATGGCGAAACGTCGTGCATCAGTAAGCTGAAGCCATAGATCGTTGCAAGGGAAATAGCTGCTACGCACAGTGGAAGCCGCGGCTCGGCGCCGTCAAGCGGACCTCCTTCTGCACCCACGTCGCCATGCTCGTTCGTCTGCTTCTCGAATCAATTGCCACATTTGCATAATACAATTTGATTGGTCGAAACTAGCATTACTTTGATTGGCCAATCAGATTATGTGTGACGCGTGTGGAAAATGACACTTCATTCTATGGGTCCTTCTTACATGAGCACGCGCGTCGGTTGCTCATTGGCTCGCTGGAAGTGCTGCTCGTAATATCTATCCATGAGCAGCGCTTGCAGCTTCTGATCACGGCGGCGCTCGGCGAAATGCAGCGACAATCCGCCGACGCGCGCGCCAAACTGAAGCAGGAGCTTGGTCACCTCGTAGTTGCCCAGCAGCGACGCTGCATCCATCGGATACGTGCCGTTGTTTTTGGGCAGATGCGCATTGGCACCAGCCATCAGCAGCGCGCGTACGACTTGCGTGTGGCTCTTTTGGCTCGCGACGAACAGAGGACTCGTACCGTTCTTGGTCTGGAGGTTCATGTCGGCGCCTTGTTGCAGGAAGAACTGGACAATGGCGAGGTGGCCTTCCTCACTTGCAATGTACAGAGGCGTGAGTCCTGATCTCGTCTGGTCGTTGATGCCAGCGCCTTCTTGAAGAAGAACTTGCGCGGCGCAGATGTGGCCCATTCGAGACGCAATGTGCAGCGCAGTCGACATATCGTCCATACGCATGTGGACGTCCACACCGTACCGCACGAGCAGCTCCACAATGCGGTGCTTGCCCTCTTGAGCGGCGATGTACAGGCACGAAACGCCTCCGTTCGGGCGGCGAAAGTTCGGGTCTGCACCACGCTGGAGTAGCAGCTCCACGACACCTTCGTGGCCCATTTGACAGGCGAGGTAGAGCGGCGCGACGCTGTTGTCCATGAGCACGTTGGCATGGATGTCCGTAGCATCGAGAATGTCACGCACGATCTCAGCGTGACCGCGTTCGCACGCTAGGAAAAGAGCCTGCACGTGTTGCGGTGTGTACGCCAGCACTTGCTCTTGCTGTCGACGCTGCTTGAGCTCAGCCGCCAAGAGGCGAAGCACAGTGCTGTGGCTTCCGTTCTTAGCCGCGACACAGAGCGCTGTGGCACCGCCGACGACCGGAGACGTCGCCTTCGCATTGCTACTGAGTAGCAGTTCGACCACATCGTCCCAGCTCATCTCGGTGGCAATGTACAACGGTGTCGCGAGGCACCGCGTGCGCTTGTTGATGTCAGCGCCTTGCTCAAGGAGCAGGCACGAGACCTCAGTAAGGCCGTTGGTGACGGCGATCGACAGCGCACTGGCTCCATCCTTGTCCGTGGCCTCGAGATCCGCGTGGCCCTTGGTCACCAGTGCTGGGATCACGTTCGTGAGGCCGTTCTCACAGGCGTAAAGCAGCGCGGACATAAAGTCCCCTCGACGAAGCGGCACATCCACCAACACACGGACACCGCCAGCAAGAAGAGTGTGCTGAAACACAGTCAGCGGAGTACCACGACGATGGAGTCGGTCGATGCGACTGTTGAACTCGTCCAACAGAGCGACGACGTGCGGTAGGTCGCTCATTTCGTTCGAGACCAAGAACTGGAGCTCGTCCAGCAAGTCCTGCCACTGCATTTGCTCAAAGAACTCGAGGTGCGCTGGCGTGTGCGTGGCTCGAATCTCGCTCAGTGATGGGAACTGAGCCTCTAGTCCATTCACCAGCGCGTAGGTGACACGCGTGTCCGTGAAGTCGAGCCACTCGAGTGATGGATGGCGCCCGGACACTTGCTGCGGCGTGAAGCTGCCCGTGATCTGCTTGCAGTGGCGCGCCGAGATGCTGCGCAGTCGTTGGGACTGTGCGTTGAGGATCGAGAGCAGCCCAAAGTCAGTCATCTCGAGGCAGTCGTCCACACACACGCGCTCGAGATGCGACCAGAAGCACGACGTGATCACGAGCAGGTCCCGATCACAGAGCGACCGCTGGCCGGACAGATCGATGCATCGCACGGTTGAGTAATTGTGGAGCACGGACACGAATGCGCGGTCGAGCGTTGCGCTGGTGAGGCGCGATCGGGCCTCGGTCATGTCCAACGTGTCCAGCGCGAGTGTCTGGATCAGTCGAAGCCATGAGCGACAGCATGCCTTAATGAGCTGGTGGTCGCGCACGTCGAGGAATGCGAAGACAAGACGGATGAGTCCTTCCTCTCGCAGGCAGTGCTCAAGGTCACACGTTCGGTGGCGCAGGCGACTCGGGCGGGAAGACACGGCGCAGACTGACGATACGATCGACGAGTTGCACAGCGCAGCGGAGACCTGGGCGTGCTTGTCATTCGGAGCATGGTGCTGGCAGCGCGTGGCCGATGGTACGTGCGGGTGCACGAGCTGCTCCTCCTCAACCTCATCGGCACTCGCACTGCTCGAGATCTCACGTCCACGTTTCATTGTTGCGATGTCGCTTGAGTAAGGCGGGGTCTGACGGATTGTGACACTACTCGCAATCACTTGGAAGTGAAGCGATGACGCGAGAGACTGCAACTGAACGTGTGTGTCAGCGCGTGAGACTGGCCCAAACAAAGGCTCGACTACTACCTCGGGTCGATAGGACGGATACAGACTCCGAAGAAAGATCCCGTCTTGTCGTTGTCCCCGCGGCTGCACGCAGCGCCTAAACAAGCATGCCCCTACTGCCTCAAAAACAGCCTACCAAGGAGCAGGCTAAGCCCAGCAGAGATAGATTAAGATCGGCTGCCGCTCCTGCTGCTCTTTCTGTTGATGCTGATGGGCGTGGTTCACAAACAAACCGATCACGCAGCAATAATAAGATGGCCAAGGCGAAGGTATATTGGGATTTCTGATGGACAGATTGAAGGACAGACTCCTTCCTTCCTCCCTCGTTGACGCATGCACAGATACAATGCCGGAACGAGGAAAAGGATTTGAACAAAACATGTTATCAGAGCTAGAAGGTAGGGTGTTCGCAGTTGCGAGAGGTTAAGCTGCCGGTGTTTGTGACGTACACGGACCCAACCGACAGAAAACCAACTGCATTATCTGCTTGTCTCGGGCAACTGCCGGGACGATGGGGCTGCGTAATGCGCATCCACTTCCTCACGGTGTATTGAATTACAACTTGAGATCGTAGTGCTGGCTCGTGAGCTCTCGAAAGCGCTGATAATGTGCTGAAGCCTCGTTGCGTTGCCGCTTGGAAAGGCTGAGAAGTGCTATCCTTCGCGCGACGTCCGCATCCGTAGGTGCCAGTGCTAAGGCGGCCTTGTAGTGGCTTAATGCCTCAGTTGTCTTACCGAGCTCCTCATACAGCTTGGCCGCGTTGCGATGCAATGCGGGGTCGTTGGACACACGATCTAATGCCTTGAGGCTGAACAATAAGGCTTCATCGTATGCGCCCTTTTTTGCCTTGAGAACCGACATGTTCACGTACGACCACGGAAACGTCGGCCAGCAGTTGATCACCTCCTCGAATTGGAGTTGGGCACCAGCCAAGTCTCCTTTTTGCATGAGCGCGAGACCCATTTCGTTCCACACTTTGGGTCCACCGTCCTTGGTCAGCGTCGCGATGCGCGCGTGCCTGGCGTGACCCTCGTGGTCGCCCATCGATCGGTACAACACCGCGAGGTTATGGTGCGGGTCGGGATCCAGCGCATTCTCTTCAATTTTGCGCAGGTAGTACGCAATCGCCTCCTCGCGCTTGGCCATTTGGTCGCCTTGATGATCAAACGAGATTCAGCTTGTCACGAATGAAAATAGCTCTTGACATGGGTACGCAATTAATTCGTTTGATTGGCTGAAACTCGTATTAATTGGTGTGGCCCACTTCAAATTTTGTTCAAACTTTCCCTCGCAAAAAAAGCCAAAAGAACCTGCGAACAAGCGTCACCAAAAATGGCGAAGAAGAAGCAAGCCGCCGCACGCCGCCGCAAGGACGAAAGCGACGACGATTCCGACGCGTACTCGCTGGAAGAAGTAGATGAAGTTGAGGGACACGAGAATGCGGCGTTCCCCGTCTCGCTGGAAGACGAAGAACCGTCCAACGACGGTGGAGATGACGGCCCTAGCACGCCTGTCGCCGACGGCAAACGCAAGCGCGCGATGGTCTCCACGCCCTCCACGCAGCAGGAGGAAGCAGAGCTCGCGCGGCGTCGGCGCCGTCGTCAGTCGCTGGTGTTCCAGAAGCGCCGCCAGTCCCTCACGCCCAGCAAGGCGGCGTCGACGGCAGCCAACGGCGAGCAGAGTCGACAGTACATTAGTGATATGTACTCGACCATCATCAAGATGTCCTCGGAAAACGTACGTACCACGTGTAGATGGGTCCCAATTGGGGGCGTATCCACACTGACGCCATGGGTGGTGCAATAGAAAATCAACAGCAAGAATACGTGGTCGCTGCACCTGATCGACCACATGGACGACATTCTATCGGCGCCACAGTACGTGGATCTGGTTATATAATTGCTTGGTTGCAATTATATATCTGACATGGCTGATGCAGCGCGGAGCCGCGTGTCGGCGCGATGGACGACGACACCAACACGTTCAATTTTCAAAAGGCGAGCTGCACGCTGGACGCGAGTATCAAGATCTACTCGTACCGCGTCGACGACACGTGGACATCCTCGTACAAGATCCTAGAAAACCTATCACGGTCTGGCAGTGACAAGCGTGGCGGTAGGCATCAAGGTGTACTGACTGATTGATTGCCTGTCCTGAACTCATACTTATCATTCAATGTATCGCAGCCGACCTAGACGATGGAGATGGAGACGACACAGGCGACCATGAGGCTGGTGCAGAGGGCGAAGAGGACGCGCCGCAGCGACGTGGCAAGAAGAAGAGCGGTCGCCGGGGCATGAACGCGGGTCGCACAGTCGAAAAGAACCTCAACCACATCACCGTCAAGAGTTACGAGGTCGATTTTGAACCGGATCCTCTCTTCCACAAGATGTCCCAGACGTTCGACGAAGGCGGCGCCAAGGGCATGCTGCTGGCCAACCTGAGCGTGTACGACGGTGCCAAGATCTTGCTCAATTCGGCGGACGTAAAGCTCTCCACTCGCAAGCTGATGACTCCTTCGAAGGCAAAGAAGAAAAGCGATGAGTCAGAAGATGCTGGTGATGAAGATCGGCCGTACAAGTCGACCAAGCTGTCCTTGGCTAGTCTGGGCAAGCTACCCTGCTTCTTGAAGGATGTCCGGTCGATATCCGTCTGTCCGCCCTTGAGCCGTCTGTATGACCAGATTGAGGAGATGCGCGACCACGAGTACACCCAGAGCAAAGTCGTCTTGAAGGAGTCAGTGCTCAAGTTCGAGCCTCGTCGTGCTCGTGACTCGGATAGCGACAGCTCCAGCGTGCCATTCTCACCAACGCCTGATTATTCGTCTCTCTCAGCGTCCATCGAAAACACCACCATTGAGGATACGAAGATGGATTCACCAACGGAAGATGATGGCGATGTCGTGATGGACGACGCTGCAAGTGTCGAGGGCTCCGCTGTCGACACTGCGACTGACGACAACAAGGGAGTAGACAATGACGATGACGACGACGATGATGATGACAACAAGGAGCCCGACGACCACGGTTACGACTTTGGCGACAGTGGAGACGTAGACATGGACGAGGATCGCGACACGGCTGCGAGCGTCGATGGCGTCGTTGAAGATGCTGCTGGAAGTGTAGCTGAGATGGATGTCTCAGTGCTAGAGGACGACCGCCATAATCTCTCTGAACTCGATCCCGTGAGCGAGCGACAAGTGGATCCAGTGGCGTACCCACGCTCCGAGTCACCACCAGTGATCAGAAGCGCTGCTGACTACTTCCGTAAGCAAATGCTGGACGACGGTATCAAGAAAGAAGAAGACGTGGCGTACTCACAGCTCATCGAGACGGCGCTCATGCGATCGGTGGTGCTGGAGACGGAAGGAACCGTGGATCACGCGCAGCAGACTGATTACTCGTACTTTGACGCCAAGATGCTCAAGAACTGGGCTGGCCCGACCCATCACAAGTTCAAACCACGCAAGATCACAGCAAAGCTGCTCGCGTTCGATGAAGAGGTGGATGGCGCTGCACATGAAGGAGGTCCGATCAGCCGACGTGGCCGCAAATCGCAGAAGAAGCCCAAGGACACGGTCGCGGCCGCAGAGAAGAAGTCGCTGTTCGTTGATTTCCTCTCTCCCGAGGTCCCCGATCTGGCTAAGCTCTTGCGGCCAGCACACTTGGATGCGTCGACCGTCCTGTCCAAATTGATTGTGCGCAAGCAGATCCAGAAAGCACCCGAGCTCGTGTACCCCGTGGACGTCCACATCGAGTCCAAGATCTTTTTCCGCCACTTCATGAAGCCGCGCTTGCACTTGTTCCATCGGCGCACGTTGGACCACACGGCTCCTGCTGGTGGCTCTGGCCCTATGATCGACGACGACGCACACATGATGATGCAGCACCCATCGTCGAATGACGCAGCGCTCGCGGATACCGACCACCTCGCGTATGAAGATGGCGGCGACTATGGCGGCCACGATTTTGGTGGAGATGATTACAGTGACGGCGACAGTGACGCTGGCGGAGACGATGAAGGAGCCGCGTTTTCCCAGGCGACTCTGGTCGCGGCCGAGCGTGTGGTGGAGAAGATCGATGTGCACTACGAGCGTGTGGCCAAGCGCGTGGATGTGAAGAAGCTCAAGACCAGTCTGTGGACGCATCTGGAGACTGAGACGGGGCTGCTGGGCAAGCGTCGCCTCCTCGGCAAGCGCCAGCGCCAGTCGGCTGACAACAGCGAGCAGCCCGAGCCCGAAGCCGTTGAAGAAGACAGTGTTGTTTCTGCCGAAGACCTCCCCGAGACGACGACATTCGACAACGTCGTGCACAGCATCGCTGACAAGGTACGGGTGTACTGGGTGCTATTACTTGAATGGGTTGTTTTGACGAGTGTGCGTGTGTGTGTGTTGTTTGTTGCCTTTCAGGTGCCGGCGAACGTGACCGTGTCGTTCTATTTCATCTGTATGCTGCACCTCGCGAACGAGAAGGGTCTGCGGCTCACTGGCCAAGAGGATCTGAGTGACTTTGTGATCAAGAAGGAAGAGCCACTGCTTCGGTCGTGATGAATGAATGGATGGATGGATGGACACATTGAGACTCGAGATGACTGCGTGGACAAGGAAGAAAAACGAAAGAATACACTTGTATTTTGGTTGTCTAGGACAGAGTGTGTGTACTGTAGGTGCATGCATTTACACGTCGTGGTCGTCGTGTGGGCCAAAGAACTCGTAGTGGACCTGCTCCGCGGGCACGCCCCAGTCACGCAGGATGCGACGCACGGCCACCATGAACGCCGGTGGCCCACAGAAGTAGTAGTGGGCCTTCTTGGCGTCGTCGCCTACCAACGACTGGAGTAGCTCGGCCGTGAGCGGGCCCGTGGCGTCGCCTGGGCCACCCGCGTTGAAGACGGTCTTGACACTAAAGTTGTCGGAGGCTTCCTCTAGATGCTTGAAGCGCGCGTTCATGGCGGCAACCTCGGGGCAGCGGCTGCAGTTGATCATGCGTACCTTGTTGGTGAACGTTTGGCCCACGAGGAACTCGGCCATGGACGCCATGGGCGTGATGCCGACGCCGCCACTGAGCAGCACGATCGGCTTGTCGTGGTTCACTTCGAGGAAGAACTCGCCGCTGGGCACCGTCATCTTGATCACGTCGCCTTCGTTCACCTCGCTATGCAGGTAGCTGGACACTTTGCCCATGGGGCAGCCTGGCGCCGCAGGGCCTTCCTTCTTGACCGAGATACGGTACTCGCCCTGGTTGGGTGCATTCGACAGCGAGTAGTTGCGCTGTGTGGTCATGGACGGCGTCTCGACACGGATGCCAATGTACTGGCCAGGTAGGAAGCTCAGAATCGGCTTGCCGTCCTTCGACTTGAGGTGGAACGACGTGATCTCGGTCGACTCTTGGACCTTCTTGGCCACGACAAAGTCGCGCCAGCCTTCCCAGCCGCCGGGCAGGTCCCGCTTGCCTTCACGCAGCTCGCGCTCGCGGTCGATGAAGATATCGGCCAGCACCTGGTAGCCTTCGGCCCAGGCGTCCATGATCTCGGGCGTGGCGGCGTCACCGAGCACCTGCTTGATCGCGCCAAGTAGGTTCTGGCCGACGATCGGGTAGTGCTCTGGTAGAATGTGGACCGCGACGTGCTTCTGCGCGATGCGTTCGACTGCTGGACCGAGAGCACCGAGGTTGTCGATGTTCTGCGCGTACGCGAGCACCGACTGTGCGAGTGCCTGCGGCTGGCGGGCCACCTTGTCGCCCGGGAGCTTGACCTGGTGGGTCGGATTGAAGAGCTCACTGACCTTGGGGTTGTTGGGCAGCATGCGCGCGTACATGGCCGAGGTGATGGCGTAGCCGTGGGCCGCGAGCACGGGCGCCGTGGACTTGATGATGGCGACGGTCGCAGGCTTGAGGGACATGGTGCTTGCTTGGCAATCAATAGAGGGAGGGAGGGAAGGAGGGAGAAATGAGGAGGATGCTTGCTCGGGGGAGGGCGAGTTGGAGAATGAACAAGGCAATGGTGGCCCAGGCATTTCGGATCACTCACCCACTCGTGACACCCGAGAGACGGGGGTTGTAAAAAAGCGCGAGCGCCATTTTCGGATCACTCATTCCAGGGGAGGACGGGGAGAAACGCGAAGAGCGACTTCCTGGTGCACAGTCGGATGAACGGGTGCCAATCACCTGATCCTCGAGGTGCAACACAGATGAGACAGCAAGGGAATAAGTAACCAAGAATGATGGAGGCTGATGATTGGATGAAAAACTACTTAGAAGGTTATGATTGGTTGAAAATATCGGTGCGATGTATGAGTCATCGCAAAAAGAACTGTTCAACCACCACCTGCATGTCTTTGTGGCACTTCCGTCGGTGCGTTTCTTTCGTCTCGCTCCCCATCACAAGATAAAACAGTGGACAGAGGAATCTCGACTATGTTCAGGAGCCGCCCGCCTCTGTGTTCAGTTTCCTGCTCTCTTCATCCTCGTTGGTTGTCGTGTCTCTTCCGCTTCGACTTGATGCCACAGTCCTAGGATCCTGGATGACGAAGTGGTGCCTTACGATCATCCGGTGCCCGTGCTGCTCCGTGGGTGGCTCACTCAAGGGGAGGCTGACCAAGATCGCTTCCATTCCAGCCACACGCCTCGCCCGTTTACCGGTATGGATGAATGAATGCCCAGGGCTGTATCCTGTTTCAACAAGCACCCTAGCACATAGGACGAGCGAGCGCGATCAACACGACCTATTGGTAGGACATTAAATTGCATTGGAATCTCATAGCTTCCAGCCTCGCTTTGCCGTCGCCGAGTCGCTGGTGGCCGAGCTCGCGTCACCAGCGCTCTCACTCTCATTGTCTTCACTCAACAACCCGACTTGATCGGGTGCTGGCGGCTGGTAGAGATCGCGGGCATGCAGCTTGATGATGGCCTTCTTGCTCTTGCTCGTCGACGCGCCAGGCTTGAACGGTGTGGGTAGCACCACGGGCATGACTTCATTAAAGTCTCGCATGGCGTCTGGGAACGCGAGGTGGTCCGCCAGTAGACTGGTGCGTTGTTGCGCTGTGCTACCACCGATATACGGCTTGTATGGGAACGCGTGGTGGTGCGCGATGGCGACGAAGCACATCTCGAAGCAAATGAGCAGGTTGTTGATGCCCGTGGTCACGTTCTCGACGCTCCACGAGCCGATCTCGTGGATGATCTGGAAACGAGAGAGGAACGCCAGCACCACACTCTGCCAGAACGACAGGAAGAGCACCGCTTTGATGCACAGGAACTTTGGTACGGGGTTGTATGGCGTGAGGTGGTCGCCCAACGCCAAGTAGAAGAGCACGAGATAGTAGAACGCATACGTGATCGAGCAGTTGACCACCACCGTCGTGTACAGGTACCCTTTCTTGATACTAAAGTTGCCCTGGTCATACGCGCCGTTGATTTCGAGAACGATCGCGAAGAACGCCATGAGCGGCTTGAGCACGACGAACTGCATGGTCGCCATCTTGCAGTCGCGCAAGAACTCGGGCCCCATGCGGATGGGGCCGTACCACCGACTCAGCGGCCACGGGTGCTGCAGGTCTGGTAGGCCACGCAGAATCTGGACGGAGTATTAGGACGGAGTATTAGGACGGAGTATTAGGACGGAGTATTAGCATGTCATATTAATATCAGCCCATCATAAACATAATGAAGACGATTCATAGTACAATAAGTTACCTGCAGCACGCGCTCGTTGCTGCCGTCGCCCAGGTACGCGATCATGAGTGCGAGGAAGAGGTAGATCACGTAGCCTTCGTACGAGTCGCGCATCAAGTCCAGGTACAACGCGGCGTCCTAGAGTCCCCCTCGACTTCAGTATGCATACACTGGGTATTAGAGTCCATGCACTCACCTTGAAGCGGAGCGACAGCCACGAATCCGTCGCGTAGATAGGCACCATCCATAAGATGCCTACAATCTGCACCGCACATGGAACACAGGTGTCAGGAGCTACAATACAACGATCGAGTAGTACCCTAATTATCCTCACCTTGCTCTGTACGATTGGCTTGGTAAAGTTGGCGATGTGGCCGCGGATCAGCTTGATCGACGCAATCACTGCCGCTGCGACGAAGAGTCCCGCGACGACCCAGATAATGTACTGCGCTAGCGCTTCCGCGTCGGCGTAATTGTCGATGATTTGGACGACGCCTTGCGGGTGGTCGACGCCGACAGCCACGGCGTTGCTGCTGATGCTAGTCTGCTCGTCCATCACTAGTTTGTGTGTTGCGGGTGGCTGTAGTATGCTGGCACGCGCAGCGATACGTCGACTCTCGTTTTTATCTACCGCTTCATGCAGAGTCGTCGTTCTTTTCTGGCATGTTCAAGCTAGCATCTGAGTCTGAGTCTGGATACCGAAACCTGAAGTCAAAAATACCATAACTACTTCTAG
>JAADXF010000408.1:0-19922 GCA_023337575.1 Pythium chondricola | reverse complement strand
CACTCGCGGAGCTGTACAATGCGGGGAAGTACATCGTGCAGCGGAGGTGGTATCTCCAAATCGTCGTCACCTTCTTCCTGAGATTCGAGCGTCTCCGTGTCTGCCGTAAGTGCATCAGTCGATGATGGCCCGGCACCTCGGTGCCGCCGTCGATGATTGACTCGAAGGCTGAGCAGTACGTCAAAAAGCAGGGGCACTATGCTGGTACTGCATGCAGTTTGGAGGACTTGGCGCAGGAGGAAGGTAGACAGTCGCTGCTGATTATCCTTAACCGCAGTCGTCAGCGACTCATGCGCTGTCTGTGCGAGCGTCATCCAGATCCATTCGACAGGAAATGACGATGCATCCACAGCTCCAAGGTCACGCCATGTTAGTACATGGTCAAGGCAGCGTCGAACCAATCCACCGTACGACGATAGGCGGAGGTAGTGCCGCTGGATCTTCTTGGTTGAGTCCAGTTTGCTGCTCTCGAGTGCGTGGAGCGCGCTGCGGTTGCCCACAATCTTGAGTGCCTTGGCGTTGTCACTGTACACCGTAAGCGGTTCCTCCACACTGAAAAAGTCGAGGATCTCGTTCTCGATCGTCTCGATCTGCTCGTCGCACGCAATCAGATCGAACTGCAGCGTCTGCACCTCCATGAGCACGTGGCTCTTGGCTGCTCCTTGGGCATCGACCAAGACGCGCAGCGCCTTCTCACGCACATGAGTCGTGGAAAAGTCGAACCGAATGATCGCAACCTGCGATGCCAGCGACGCCAGCCAGTCCGGGATCACCTCGCTGGCACTGTAGACAAAGTACACGCGGCACGATTCGCTACCACACTCGACGATCGTCGGCTCATCGAACCGGTTCTTTGGCACCGCGTGGCATGAGGAGACCTGAAACCAACACCGATGGTTGCCACTCGGGCCGAAGCCAGAGCTTTCGTCAGCGACGCCGAGGCCGCCTCCTACACTGGACATTTGGCGAGTGACAATTTTGTTGACAGAGGAAATACCAGCACTGCTTGCGATGCTGCTCACGTCGCGATTGACGACATCGTAGCGAGCGCGGCGCTTGCTTTGCACAAGGCACTGCAACTCGGCCGCTACCTCCTCGGTCAAGTCTTCCACAATCACTGGCCGTTTCTTGCGAACGCCTTGTGTGATGCTTTCCCACAGCGCGTCGAACTCACACGTGGACCCACTCACAATCGTCGCGTTCATTTCTTTGTCATCGCCGCTGTCGTTTCCGGACCGAGCGCACTGCCGCTTGAGCCATGCCGTCCCGACTCCATGGGGATCAATCAGCACTGGAAACAGATAGCTCTGAGCTACCATCACCGCGCTCTCCACTGCCACTGGGTCCTGCCTTGGTAGACCGTCGATTTGCCATCGGGTCAGTGCACAATCGTCGACCAAATACACCTCGTCCAGTCTTCGGAAAGACGTGTTTCCTTGGTGTGAATGCATCACATGGTGCCTGTTCAGTATATCAGACCAGAGCGAGCACAGCTGGCGTCGGACACGATGCGCTGTAGAGCTTGCGTAGACCATCGATGCAGTCGCAAGCATCAAGTCGCCCATGGCTTGTACCGTGAACTGAGTGTAGTACTCATAGTGGTGTCTCCACTTGGCTCTGCAGGGTTCGAGCACCTTCCAGACCGAGGTGGTCATCTGCAGCATCGACGTGTTGTCCTTGAGCTTGTCTTCGATCTCACGACGCGCTTGCTCCGTGAGTGTGCGCATCGCCGTCACTTGAGACGTGGTTTTGGCTTGCACATGGATCTCGGCCTGGCGTTTCTGCAGCTGTGCCACAGCGGCCACAAACGCCGTTCGCTCTTGACAGAGCTGTGCGCACTTGGGCTCGGCCAGCACGACATCCTTGGCGTAGTTTGCGCACGCTTGTACCCACTCACACAGCAACGCAGCGAACTCGTGGATGCCAGCAAATAACGACCACTCAAACTCGGGGGCCGTACAGATCGGCAACACACATGCCACTACGGTCTCGGTCATGCGCTTCCGCACATCAAATTCGACCAGCGCGTCCCAGAATTGAGGCGTCTGCATCACGGTCGTAGCACTTCCCCAGTAGTCCATCACGATCTCGTCAGGATCCAGGTCATCGCGAGCTTCCACAGGTTCAATGCCGAAGATCAGTCCCACACACTCTGCTAGCTGCCGCAGTGAAGTCGCAGGGTTGGGCAGGTTCACAAACGACTGGATCATCCCACGTCGCTGCCGAAGTATCGCTGCGTGCTTGGGATCGGAAGACGACGACGACGTAGCTTCCCCTTCTGATGAATTCGAGTCTTCATTGCCCGTCGTGTTGATATCAGACTGCTGCTGATCGTCCATGAAGGCGAGTGTTGTGCCATCATCTGCACCATGTTCGGCTACAGCAGCTCTGTAGGTCTCCATCTTGGCAGTGGCGGCTTCAAACTCGGCTTGTGTGTCGTGGATCAGCTCGTCGTACTCTCGCTCGACTTGCGCGAGCCGTGCTCGCTGAGACTCAACCAGTGCGGTCTCCATCTCCAGCGCTTTGTTGAGCCTCGTTGCAGCGAGTCGATGCTTTTCCAGGTTCCCTGACATTCGTCTCGTCAGTGCCGACTTCTTCACCATCTCTGGTTCAAGCAGCTGCTGCTGTGTCTGCTCCAACGCTAGGATCTGCTCCGTGCGCTCAATAAACTCGAGCCCGGCAGCGTACTTGGCTTTGTTCGTCTCCACCTCATGTTGAAGCCGTGGCCAGTGAGCCAGAAACAAGGAGATCTGCTCGATGAGCATGCTGGGGTCCATTGGCATGAGCACGCTGGGACGCACCAGCTCATTCGTCGACTGGACCTCATGAACAGTCTTCCCATCCCTCGTACGCGGTCGCGCTGACGACTGTGTTCCGCTGTCGTCCTCTCCTTTCGCCCATCGTGGCCACACCAGACGAGTACTTGTATACATCTGGACGGAGACTTGCGAAAGCTGAAGCAGTCGGTCTCGATCCGTGCCAAACATCGGAGAGAAACACTTCTGTGCAATCACATGGAGCGACTCCTCGGGCCATTCACCGAACCACTGGACCGTGCAGCGCTTCTGGATGTGCGGGTACTGCCAGACAAAGTTGGCGAGCTTCCTTCCTTTGCAGGATGGGTCTGTTGGTGGTGCGCATGACGGCGGGTCTGGCGGTAGGCAAAGAATCACGACGAGTTGCAGTCGACGTCGGACCTGAGTGAAAAAGTACTCGACCACCGAGCTCTTGGAATGCATCGACACGGTGAGGTCGTGAGCACCAGCTCGGCGCTCGCGCTCCGCTTCATCACGTAGCGTCTGCAGGACGGTCACGTCAAAGTCTTCGTACGTGATCATGTCTGATAGCAGCTTGCTGCCACTCAAGTAGCGATCCACGGCCTCGTAGATTTCCAAGTTCTCAAGCCACATATCCTTCACGATGAAGACATGTCGTTCGTCGCGAGGCTGGCGCATGCACTGCAGCAGCACCTTCTTGAGTGCCGTGGTCCAGGTTTTCATCGCGTCTTGGGACGACCTCGGAACGTAAAATGTCGACATAGTTCGACGGCAAATGCACGCAGCGAGACGAGTGAGTGTCCTCATCTTGTTGCCTTGTGCCCCAACTAGAAGCAAGTGCTGATCCACGAGCCGCAACACTCGGGTAAGCTTGAGCACATGGTGGATGGCGTAGTTGCACAGCACCAATGGGATCGATTCGGTGACAATGTTTGCCCGATACATCGCCATCATTGTGCGCTCGATGGACAGCTCGATCTTGTGCAGTTCATGGACCTCACAGTAACCATCAGCCATGCCTGCGCCGCTGCTCTCGCCGATGAATGAGAAGTGGAGCTGGTTTTTGAGCCACGAAATGGTCGCTTGCTTGGTGTTGTTTCCATCGACGGAACCAGCCGCGACGAACGCCTCCGCAGCGAGGTTAAAGTGCGAGCACGCGACATCGTACAGCACATTATAGAAAGCCTGGGTGTCGTTCTCATCACGTAGGCGATCTCCAAGGATCCTTGCACTTTCGTGGCACCAGAGCTTGGCGACTTGGAGCTTCTCCGCCATAGCGAGCGTCTGTCTTGTGTCACCGAATACACTCTGCAGCACGCAAAACACATCGTGGAGATGGAAGAGATAGAGCGCTTTGGCGGGTTGGAACGCGATGTTAGCTGCGTGCGCCCTGCCAGACGAGCTGAAGTGGTCAGGCGGTGAGATCGACCAATGGTCACTGCTGATGGTACGATAGAGCTTGATTGTCGCCTTGATCAGCATCGCGACAAGCTGGTGCGCATCTTGTGCTGCTAGACTGTAGCTGGGGTCACTACTGACCAAGCTTCCACTCTCGCTCGAGCTAGTACTGGGTATTCCACTGATGCCGACCGCGTTGACAAACACTGAGCAGATCGTAGACAACTCCGTATCGGAGCACGGCGTCAATCCGATAGGAATAAACCGAGCCATTAAGCGATGGAGTGGCGGCTCGAATGGGCGACTCGCTCCATCGTCTTGGATAGCTGCAAACGGAGTGAGTCCACCGTCGCAAGGGATCACAATGTTGGCGGTAGGATGCACGAGCTGCTCGTGTTCAATGAGTCCACGCAGGAGCTCAAGAGCCGAATCGTTCGGATCATACGGAGAGGCGCGATGCAGGTCGTCAATAAACACGAGCGTCGACGACGTGATGCTAAATGGGAGTGGATCTTGGCCTTGTCGCTCACGGCCCACCTTCACCCGTCGCGGCTCGATGAACGGTGATAACTGCTCCAGCAGATGCCGCGCCTTGACCGAGTCTCCGATGTAAACGCATTCGCTCGGCACTGGAGGTATGCCATGGCCCCCGCCACCGGAAGCCTCGTCTTGAATAGTGCCAGCACGTGCAGCCGCACTTGCATTCTGAAGCTGAGAGAACAAAGCGTGAAGCTCCACCCATGCCCTTCCGCTCGTTGATTTGCTCGCGTCCCGTGGTCCACACAGAAGACCAGAATACCCGGACGCCATGAGATGGTGAAGGAGGAAGACTGCGGCGCACATGTTTGGCGTGCGCACAAAGAGGGCGTCAAGTCGCCGCGCGCTCGCTCCACTGTGGGCAGAGTCCACTCCTTGTTCGCTATTCGCAGTTGCGTCAGACCCTGGTGTAGACCTGTCTGATGCGCCAGTCGCGGCAAGATTGGCTCCTCCTCCAAACTGACAGCGATCCTCAATCCACGCGTCGTAAAACTCGGGCCAGCGCATCCACTTGGGGCCCAGCTCGACCGAGAAAGCATAGTTGTACATCGTCTCCTTGTTTGCCACCGAGGACGCACTTGGGTTGATATCGAGGTTGCGCTGTGTGACACCCATGCCGAGCTTACCCACAGGGGTAATCCCCATCATCCCGCTTGGGAAGAACAGAATGAGCACACGCTTGAGCGACGAGTCGGCGCTGCGCGGGCCGTTGATGATCCACTGCGTGAGGAAAGTATGAAACTTGTGGCGCTCGGTCGCATCGCTGGTGTGGCCAATGCCCCAGACCAAGGCTTGGAGAAAGTAGCCGTGGACAGCAGTCTTCCGCTGCTTACCACTCACCATCACATTGATCTTCGCCCACGATTGGAGCAGGAAGCTGTGCAGTAACGCGAGGAACGAACACACCCTTGACATGATCGATGATTGGCTGATGGACGAGCTCCTGCTTCTCGATTTGCGACTGAAGTGGGAGACAACGAACTCGAGACTCGCGTCGAGCGTCTCGTCAACTAGCGTGTCAAGCACCGTGAATAGCTCGTCCTCCAGTGGTGCAAATGAATCGCGGCGCACTGCCTTCCACATCCGATACAGCTGACGCCACGAGAAGCCTCGAGCCGTACTGTCCGGGCTTGATCGATCTGGTGTGCCAAGCCCGCCGACGTGGACAACACCCACACACGCGAGGAACGACGGCGAGATGTCATCGAGCGTCGTCGTTTCGAATATGAGCCTCATTGCTGCTGGCATCGCTAGTCGCCTGCCTTGGCTCGGTGGTAAGAGACCGGGGAGCCTTGATATTGGCTCACTCTCATCTGTCGGAGACTCAGCGAGCTGTAGCATCGCGTCAGCCCACGCGGCGTGGATATCCCCATCCAATACAAGCCATGTCTGGCTAGGTTGCTCTCCCGATGCTCGTGCACGCTTCTTCGCGTCACGTAAGACCCGCGTGAGCACTGTCTCGTTGTCGCTGCTGTGACTTGCTCCTGGTAGTGACGTCCCAAACATTTGGGCCAGGGAAAGTGCTCGCGGATGGAGCACAATGGTATGTGTTGGGCAAACCAGGTCATCGCTGTTACCCGGAGCCAACTGCGTGGTACCAACTGCTGTCGATTCTAGATGGACTTGCGATAGACTGGCAGCTAGCGTGGCCCATACCGCTGACTTTCCACTCTGTGTATCGCCGACAACCACTGTCACTCGGCTGGACTTGAGCGCGTGATGAAACTGAACAATCTTCTGTACGAACGGACTGATCTGGCCAACGCCAAGGGTCTCACAACCCCAACCTCCCGTGATACCAGCGTTCAGCCGGATGAGTCTCTCGATCGCCTCCTCGACCGTTGTCGCTGGAGTCTTGCCACTGAGTCCTCCACTAGACTTGTCTCGAGAAGCACTGACTTGACCAACAAAGCTTCGCATTGCTTGCAGCTCACGCGAGTTGGGGAGGAAGTCACGGATGAACTGATCGAGCCACTCACCCATGGACGCTGGAGAGATCTTACCAATCAAGTCGCGGAGAGTCAGGCACACGGCTTTGATCTCCATGCGCTCGAGGTCGCGCACCAGTTCTGCAGACATCTCCTTCTCCACAACCGTGGGCGACGGAGCCAAGGCTAGTAGGCCTGCAGTGGCAGACTGCGGTGGCCAGCCGTGCGCCGAACAGACTGCCACTCGCTCTTGCGCACACATTCGTGCAGAACGGACAACAGCATTGCGCAACATACCGACGCTGAGAAAGCGGTCACGCAGCAAGCCACGTCTTTCTTCGAGCAGATCGATCTCCCCGGAAATGACTCGAGTGATCGTGACAATGAGCTTTGCCAGCGACTTGGTGTGCATCATCTTGTGCTGCTCAAGAAAGAACTCGGCAAAGTGCTCGGCGTCGTGGGTCATCACGTGAATCGGACGGAAGAAAGCACGAAGGTAGTCCAGGCTTCCTCTGCTACCTCCGGTCGGTGCCGAGTGAGCAATCGGTGGTGCAACGATGAGGAACTGGATCCCTTTCTTCAGCTTGATCTTGGTGTCGAGTACGGTGCACTGGGTGTGCTTCGCAGCCTGGCTGTCCATGATATGAGAGCACGTACTCGCGAGCTTCGACGCATACGCTATTGGATGAAGGTGCTGGATACCGGACACCATGAGCCACGCGCCACACGCGACAGTGGCCTTGATGAACTGAACTAGACCGTGGAAGCGCTCGGCCGAACCCATGTGGCTGTGGTCCTGGTGATCAAAATGGATCAGAAGGCGACCACAGAGCCGTGCCAGCGACGCAAACGTGGTCTTCTTGCCCGACCTTGCTGGTCCGTGGACGATGGATCCTTTCATGAGCGTGTTCGCGTGGAAGGCCATCGCATGAAAGCACCTCAACGTCAGCGGCGTGACGCAAACAGTGGGTGCCGCGTTCCCGACATACTCGAATCCGTACGGGATCGGTGTGTACGACAGCATCTTGATGCCAAGCGCAGACATGGAATCATAGTACACTCGCGGCTGGCTCAACCACGTCATTGTCTCTCGCGAGCTGAAGTCACTTGGCGGAGGTGCTGTCTGATGCTCTGACAGTTGACTGGGCATCTTTTCGGCCAGTGTGGGTTGTTGCTCATCTGGTAGCGCCGCAATTTCATCCACGATGGCCATCGAAACAGTGCGAAGATGCTGTAACTGCAGGATCACATTCGCTAGCGAGAGTCGCATACCAGGTGTCGCAGCAGCCTTGAGCTCACGCGTGACAGCGTCGACTCGATCATTCAAAACCTGGATCTCCGCTTGCCATGCTGCTTTGGCTTCACTCAGGGTCAGCTTCTTGTTGTTGATTTCGCCTTGCATCGTCCACGCATACTGGATCGTCGTGCACAACACTTGCTCCGGCCAAAGTAAGCACCACTTGCGGAACTCCTTTCTGGCAAAGTCGCTAATCGCTGTGCGCGTACATGCCTGGAGAATCGTGATCATCACAGACTCGAACTTACTAAGCCACGTGACAAGAGGCACGTCTGCTGTCGGGATGGAAGTGCCGATTGGAACTAGCTCACCATGAGCGCTGAGAAATCCGGCAAGGTCCTGTGTTGGTGATGATGCATTCACGTGGACGCGTTGCACGCCCGGGAAGCACAAACTCAAGTACCGCCACAGCTCGGGAGAAGCGGCGTCAGCTACCACCGCCTCTGTCGTCTCGATAGGCTGATTCGATGATCGCAAAGCTAGCACAGCGACTAGTTCGTAATCGGACAGGAGGAAAAAGCGAGGGAACTGCATACGGCGCGACTCGAAGCCCACCGACACATTCGCTTTCACACGCTCCAGTAGATCGTGGCACTGTCGGAGATCGGCTAGGAGCTGGACAAAAACGCTGCGGGCGATCTCATAGCTGGCCGCCGCGTCGTTCGTCGTGAGTGTAGCGTGCACCTCACTGGCTGTAGTCGCTGCCGCACGTGGTACCAGCTGAAGACAGATGGGTTGCAACGCCACCGTCCACGTACAGGATCGGAATAGACGATCAGCGACAGTGAAGAGCTTGGATTCTTCCGCCGCATTTTCAATGATCTTGGCATTGAAGAGCGGCGCTATGCGCTTCCACAAGGTCTTGGTGGCAACGAGTAGGTCCACGATCGTGAACGTATCCCTCAAGAAGTCAAGACAGTCGTTGATTTCCCGGGAAAACGGTTGGGCATGCGTGAGGCACTGCAGCGCCTGCAACCGAAGTTGGTGGTCCTCCACCAACAGCTTGATCTCTTCGACACTCGACTTGATCAGGGATGGCGGTGGTGCGTCCCCACTCGTCGACTGCGGTGCTGCAGTATCGTTGAATCGGAATTGAACGCCATGCCACTCGATCAGAATCGTGCGAAGTGCGTCTTCTATCTGCTTCTCCATCGTCGCGTTCTCACTGATGGCGACGATACGGGGTAAGTGATCGTACACGCCGTTCTCCAACAGCTGCAGCAGGGTGATAGGCTCTTGAGGATCGATGGTCAGTGCCAGCAGTGTGGACATTTTCTTCAAGTGACGCTCTTGCACGGACGGGTTCAGTATCGCCGCAACGAGCTTCGTGTTCTCTCGGAAGTCGCTCATTTGCTTCTTGATCATCTCAGCTGTGATCGCTGCGGCCGCCAAGTTCAAGTGAAGCTGATTGCTAACAGTGGAGATTGTTACCATCATTTGCTGTAGGGACTTCAGGCCTTCGTGCGCCTGGAGTTCAAACACGTTCGTGCGCAACCACCTTGAATTGAGTTCGCGGAACTGGCGTGCTGTCGTCCACAGTTGCTCGTACGGCTCCATCTCTTCCGCGATGTCGTCAAGCTCGCAGAAGTCGGTCTGCTTCCACTGGAGTTTGGCCTCTACATCAACGATCGACTCCATTTGGCGCTTGAATCCGGCTAGTACGTCCTTCATCTTCGACAGCTGCACCACATAAGTCGCTGCGTGGCGCAAGTCACCCTTCTTGGAAAAGCTTTTTACCTCGACGTTGAACTCTTCGATCTCGGCGTGGAATCGGTTTCTCTTCGCCAGGAACACGGCTTCAATGCGAGCTCTTTCACCGACGAGCGATGCTTCCGCGTCTTGCAAGAGCCGTTCAATGTGCGTGCGCCATCGGATCGTCTTAGCTGTCGATGCCAGTAGCTCCTGGGATACAGTGAATCCCTTCAAACTTGCTGCGGTAGTCTTGGGCTCCTTACGTGGAGGAGATGCCGATGTATCCGTGGAGTTTGCGTCCACCCCATCAACGTGAATGCTCTCTCTTTGCAGTAGGAGAAACTGCATCCGTTGCTTGATGTCGTCCACTTTCAGTTGTAGTTCTTTCAATTTGGAGTGCTTGAGCTGCTCAACAAACGCCTCGGCTTCAACGAGGTCGTACAGATCCAGTGGCCGCTTGGCGAGTCGTGCTGCGACGTCTTTGTACTGCTGGCGTAACTGTGCGTTGAATGCGGCCGTGCGCTCTGCGAACCCCTTGAGCAAGCCATGAATCCATTGAGCAAACCCACTGAGGAACTGATGATTCACTTGCTGGCAGCTGACCGAGAAGAGGTTCAAGTGGACACATGACCGCGTACTCACCACGAGTGAACGCGCCACGACCCGGACTTGTTCTAGTTGCTTTCGCCACTGCTCGAAACCGTCACCATCGGACGAAGTGTCGTCCCCACCAGATTCAGCGGTCATGATTTCGCGAAACGTGGAGCTGAAAAGCGCGTACTTGGCCACGAGCGCATGCAGCTGGGTCATGTTCCGTTCGATGATTTCTCGAATCCGCATCGTTGCCACCACGATCTCTTCTTCTTGTGATGTCACGTTCCAAAGGAATGGAGTATATCTCTGTCCGGTGTTCCCAGGCACCGCAGCAATCGCCGCGTTAAAGAGAGGCACTAGCGAAGTCTCGAACTGATTCTCGATGCGGCTAATGTTGTGGAAAAGCTGGGGGAGATTGTGCAACACACCGAGAAGCATACTCGGGATCTCGACCAATGGCGTCTTGAACTACGGATGTCGGAACAGTTAGCGAGTGCAGTTTGATCAGTGCAGTTGTTCGCCTACGTACCTGGATCTCGCCGTTACGAAGCGTCAGCGACACAAGTAGTGCCGACAGCCGTGGTGATTCGTCGCAGTCGCCGATGTCACGTGCCGTCACAGGTGGGGTGCCGAACATCTCAAAGAAGCTGACGTATTCTCGTATGGATTTCAGAAGCAGCGAGCGGATCTGCAGAGACATTTGAACGGCAATCGCGTCGAACAAGTGCCTCAGCTTGCCGATGTCGAGTGTTGCGAAGGGCGACAGCTCTCGTTGCAACTTCACCACTGCTGCCTCGAACATTTGCTTGGTGCGGTGGTACCAGTACTCCATCAAGTAGGCCCTCATCTGCGTGGCGTGGGCGAGTTGTTCTTTCTCAAACACGTGTATCTGGACCGGGTCAAGCTTCTCGCTCAAGCGCAGCGCATTCGGGAGCTTGACCAGTGAAAGCGAAGCCTGGAAGTCGTACCACATGTAGTGCAGCGCTCGGATCTGAGTATCACATAGCATAAATGTCGCTTGGAGTCTCAACTTGATGCGTCTCCTTCGTCTCTTTTTGATGACGAGACTGGACTCCGTCGATGGTGCTACATCCCGTTGAACTTGGCCACGTCGCGGAGCATAATCCATAGGAGACAACGGTCTCGAAACGATCGTGCAACTCGCGGCAAGTGACTTAAGGTCTTGCAAGCACCCATTCGCACCCTTACTATCCCCCCACTGCCAACGGTATGGTAGTTCTGTGTGTGCTGGTGTTCCATGAGTGATCCCGAGCCGCTCGCGTGACGCTCGCCGAAGTAGCAGATAATCCATGATCGCCTTCTTCACACTGATGTTGTAACTTGTGGTGAACTCTTGTTGCGCTGCTTCCAAGACTCGCTTCATGTGACCCGTTGGCACATCGTTCAGGTACTTCACAGCCGACGCCACGATGCGATCAACGAGACTTGGGGCGAGCGGCGCGAGCCACAGCTGATTCATGAGCTGGTTTGCTTCGTTCAAGTACGCGAAGTACTTTTCCTCTGAAGCAGCGCGCTCGGAGGATATGATATCGCTGTCAGCACTGGCAGTCCTTGTCGTCTGTCCACCGCCTGCGTCGAAGGGTGAGTCGTATGGAAGTGCAACAGCAGCAAACAGCAGAGTAGTTCCGTGGCTTGGCCCGAGACGGCTCGTATCTGTGCTGGCCCGCACCATCAGGAGCCCTGCAGCGGCTGGGGTGTAATTGGAGGCGATGCGGTTCGATGGTTGGATTGTTGCCAAGTTCAAATCGGGTTCCACGCAGTATGTGCGCGATATTGAGTCGAACAGTACCGGGAAGGAAGCCGACGCGATGGTTGACGGGATCTGCTGCTCGGCTTGGCTGTTGCACAGCGTCTGTGGTCGCTTTAGTAGTCGCTGAGTGCGAGGTGAGTATCCGGTTCCTGTTGCACTCGGTGAATTCGGGATCATCGCGGTGAGCACCCGATTCTTCCCGTGATGGAAGCGTGGCGAGGCACTGCCGTCGAATGCGAAGAGATCTGCGATGCCGCTCTTGTCTTTTGCTATTGCAGGGTTCAACCGGATCCCCGGTGAGAAGTTGGCGCTCGTGAGAAATAACGTCGGCTTGCTGGGCTTGACAGCTGCACTACTCAGCAGACTTCGCTTGACCACACTCTCGCCTGTACGAATCTCAAACGGCACAGTCGTCTCCACGCTCTAATAGCAACACAGTTATGAGCATGTGCCTATTTAAGCATGGGTAGTAACTCAAACAGAGCCAACGTACTGTGTGTCTTGGGAGCATGTGTGTGTCGATCACCTTGTTTGAGCACACGACGACACCGACGGCTAGGTCAAACTCCACACGCTGACACTGACGCATCGTGTCACCAAGGCGCCGCACTAGCGTCTCGAGCCACTCCTTGGCCTTGGCTGGCTCCACGTGCTTGCCACAGCATGATGCCATCTCCAGGAAACTGAATACAAGAACACCGGTTGTCTCTGTCAAAGGAGAGGGCGTTCGAGCCAACAGCGTTTGTGGCGCCTTGACCTCTTTGCCCTCGACGTGCAGACCATTCTTCTCCATCAGCAGTGGATCCGGGTCTACAGTACAATCACCATGAGAAACGGAGTGCAGACCAGACTAGAATGGATGGAAATGAAGAATGGTCCTCACCGAAGAAGGCCATGCGAATCTTGAGCGCCTGCGTCCGCATCGTGACAGTACCAAGTCCTGGGATGGTCGCTGGCGCCTCCATCGCTGTCTAATATGACGCCGCATTTTCGTGTCAGCTACGTAGTGAATGAGTGATGGTCAGGGGAAACCTACGCACCTGGGCGGTGACCCAGTCGCACAGAAACTTCCACACGACGGCGCAGTCGGCTGCAGTCATCGGGAGCGATGCCATGAGAGACTTGGGTGTCTTGGGAGATATCATTCCGAGCTTGGGCATGCGCGTTGTCTGCTGGCGCGCATTGTCATCGTCCACAGCAGGAAATGAAACAGAAAGGGTTTCCGTTTGGTGTTGCGGCGAAAAACTGCGCGGGAAGAGCGACGAGAAGATGTCGATCTCGCGTACGACAGCCTTGCGGCGCAGCGCGTCCATGGTGGCGACGGGGTGGAGTACTTATATAGCGCAGCGCGGCTCTTGAAGATGCATCGTGCTCGAGGCGTCGCCATCGATCGGTCCATCCAGTATCACGCACAAAAGAAGGAGAATCAGATCCGAGTCTGACACCGATCTACTGAATCATGGTAATCCAAGTATTGAAAAAAATACGACATATATGAATATATTGCTCGTAGATGATGAGATGGTCCTACATCAGGTAGCCGTCGCTCTGGGCAAGCGCCAACGCCGAACGCTTGGCATCACTGAACAGCTCGTTGATCTCTTCCACATCATCAATCTCAACGTCGGTACGGCCCTGAGTCTGGGCCAGGATTCGCGACGGAGTGAGAAGCTGGACACTGTAACGCAGCGAGGTCGCCGTACCGATCTCGCCCAGCCGGGTGATGGCCTCTTCAGTGAGCTTGATGCTCTCTGCCTCGGCGCGGATCTTGATGATCTGCACCATCTCTTCCACAGAGTACGGCATCGTTCGGACGATCAGCATGCGGTCTAGCAGATCGAGCGGCACGCCGTGCGGGGAGGATATCTCGGTGCCACGGATCGTGCACACACCGCGGTTGGTCGCAAACACGACGATAGGAGCGAGAGTGGACTCCAACGCGCGGTTCAGGTACGTAAAGCATTCAATGTCGAGCATGTGAACCTGTTCCAACGGATAAACACGAGTCAGCATCTGAGGTGTACATGGTGGTGGCCACTAGGACAGCGTACCTCATCAATGAACAGCACGCCTGGGACCAGCTCAGCAACGCCTTGGTCGATGTAGCGGTTCACGACCTTGTTGATCTCGGTACGAAGCTTCTCGGTGATCTCAGTCTTCTTTGGCTTCATCATCTGGCCCATCATCGACATGATATCTTGGCCGCCCTGGGGGCGAGCGTTCGCGACGTCCAAGTCGTGCAGCGTGACATCCTGGATCAGCTCCTTCTTCTTGTGGACATCTCCCTTCGGCACAGGCACATACTCTTCGGCTTCGAGGTCGTACTCGGTCGCGTACGCATCCGATCGACCCACACGCTTGACCGAGCCATTGTTGGCCTCGATGTAGATCACGTCGCCCACCGACACCTTCTCCTTCTGCAGCGATTCATAGATGCTGGGGTCGAGTCGCAGTTGCTTGGAACCCTTGGTGGTCTTGAGCCCAACGATCACGTGGGAGATCGTCTTCCCATACCCACCAAGCGGGTTCTCGGTCTCCTCTGGCGTCATCTCCGTGACTTCGCCCTCATAGACCTCCTTGTTCTCCTTAATGCGAAGACCAATCGCGCGGCGAAAGTGCTCCATCAGAATCTCTGTCTTCTTCACTTCCGACGAGTACACTTCCGAACCGACCATCGGGCAAAATGGTACTTTCGGACCCAGCTCCTGTGAAATACCGAGCGCGAGCGCCGTCTTGCCCGTGCCAGGCGCACCAGCCAGCAGCAGAGCGCGACCCGCCATCTTCTTGGACTTGATGAGCTCGACCACGATGCCAGCAGCCTATCAACGTAGTCCAAAATGTGAGTTCTACACGTAATTGTGCCAGTATCCTTGCCAGCGCACGACGCACCTCTCGCGCCTTCTCCTGACCGACAAGCCCCGAGCCGATTGGCAGCGCCGTGCCGTCAGTATCGAGCCCGAGACCCTTGACGTGCGTGTGCGACGCAATGCGCTGGGTCTTGGTGGTGGATTGAACTTCTTCGATCTATAGAACGATAGCGATAGAGAATGGTTAGCGCTATCGGTTCTGTTGAGCACACACACGGCCATTTCACGCAGATGCAGCGAGTTTCGTACCTTCATCTCGTGTGTGCGTGCTATTCGAGCTCTGTCCTCGGCACCGCCGATGTCGCTTCAGGCCCAATTCAGCTTTCTATTCCTTCCACCAACACCAAAAGGATACCCGTTGGTAAAAACTCCACCAGATGCGTAATTACATATCACAATATGCCAAAAGAATATCAACCCAAGAAGTCATTTCCAAAACGAGATACGTGGAAACTCTGCGATTGTCATTCTCGAAGCCATCGAAAACTTGACAAACACGATGAGTACTCCTCAGCCACTCTTCGGTGGCGCGCTCTCGTGTGTGATCCCTCCAGGATTCGCGGACGTAAGGTATGTCTTCTAGCATCAAGAAGGGCTACGTCTACGTGCAATCGGTGTTTGTATCGTCGATAGCGAGCAAATACATTGTGTTTATCGTGAGTTGATCTGTCCACTCATGGGTTGATTCTGCTTCGATCCAACGTAGCACCTTTCGCCAAGTCCCAGACAACCAAGAAGTCTTTGCAAATGCACAGAGAGATCAGTGCGTTATCATCGAGCTGCTCGAGTACGAGGCTGCGGTCAGCAACAAAGAAAGCGCTAGCTTTTTCTTCAACGAGATCTCGAGTTCCAACGGCTGTGGACCGAATGACGTCACTCGCGTGCACAGCGAGGTGCTTCCAGCAGGTTCCGCGAATGGCCCACGCGTCGATCGGGAGCACGCTGTGAGCGTGTTCGTCGGTGACCAACGCGTGTCCAAGTTTAAGGAGAGTGACTCCGCCAAGAACGTCGTGCGCGTCTGTGTCGGCAATGTGAGGTAAGAGGTCAATGCGTTCATGTATCAGTGAACTACAGTGTGTGTGATCGACTAATGCCCTCGTTCTTTCTCGACAGACTGCCTGGTGTGGAGACCGATGTCGTCATCTCGGTGTCGGTGCCGCTGCAGATCAGTGAGTCGAGCTCGAGCCGCGATGCCGTCGCGTCTCATAACAATCCCGAGGTCGCTACCGAGATCCTGCGACAAGCTCTGGCCTCGTTCAGCGTGCACGATTGGGATCTCTTCCAGTAGTGCAGCTTCCGCATTTGACCAGGAAGAAAAAGATATACAGCACAGTAGGATAGCACAAGGTTTAATCGAATATAGTTCTCTTCACATCGATTCACATGCTCGAGTCCCAGTACTCTAGAAGGATCCAGTCCTGCTTGGTGATGAGGAAAGCCCATCGACGTTCCGTTACTTCTACAACCATCACATCACTGGAAGCGGGTTGAAAAAACTTCGAACTCGAATGGATCCGCCTCAGATCTGATAATTTCGAACCAGTCCAAATAAACCTAGAATGATCTAGGTTTGAATCCTGCAGATCGGGAGTTGACGAGCTCCCTTCTAACGTCAAAACCCGAAAATGGCCAGGAAGCGATCAACAATCTCCAAGCACTCACATCCAGCCGCCGCCAAGCACGCGGTCATCTTCGCTCGGTCTGAGCGCGAGAAGCTATTCCTGGAACACAAGAAGCGAGACCTCCGCGCGATCGCGTTAAAGCTTCGTACAGAAGACAACAATGACGCCATTTCAAGAGACCACCTCTTTGACGAGCTGCGAAGCCTGGCATTCTCCACGCACGGATTCGTCTCGGACGAGCTGAGGCAGTTGATATGGCCACTTGTACTCGGCGAGAGCAGCTTCGCGCCCGTGCGCAGCTCGGATAACGCCCATTTCACTCGCATTAATGCCCCACACCGAGACGACCAACAGATCCAAAAAGATATCGACCGCTCTATGTGGCACTACGACGTGGTCACTGGCATCCGCGAGTCCGAGCGGCGCGTCAAGCGGAAGCAGCTCACGCAAGTGATCAACGCCGTACTCAACGACAACCAGGACTTGTATTACTACCAGGTGCGTAGACTCACATGTGGTGCACATACATTTCCAACATGGCTCAAGAACCACTACCACTATAATAGGGATACCACGACGTCTGCACCGTGTTCTTGCTTGTGCTTGGCGACCAGCACGCTTTCCGAGCCATTCGAGCGGTCAGCAGCTCCTACCACCGCGAGCCGATGCGCGAGAACTTTGAGGCCGTCCTACACGCCACGCGATTGCTGTACCCGTTGATCGAAGCTGAAGACCCGGATCTGTTTGCCCACATGCAGGCGTCTGGGGTGGGTGGTGTCCAACCACGCTTCTGATAGGCATTATGCTCAAGTGGCCAAATGATTCCTGTAGGTCGAGCCGTTCTTCGCGATGCCGTGGATGATTACGTGGTTTGCACACCAGCTGAGTCGATTCGCAGACGTCGCGCGCGTGTACGACGTGTTGCTGGTGTCGCATCCGCTGTTTGTGCTGTACCTGAGTGCTGCGGTCGTGCTGGCAGCGCGCCATCGAGTTCTCAAGGCCGAGTGTGACTTCGGGACACTGCACAGCTTGCTCGCCAAGCTGCCACAGACCATGGAGCTCGAGCGCGTGATCGCCAACGCAAACATCATCTTCCATCGCCACCCGCCGAGCGAGTTGCTGCCGCGCAGCGAGCATGCTGAAGAACTCCGGTGCGTGGTCTTCAATTGTTGATTCACGAGTACTTGTGGCTGACTCGTTGGTACCCACAGCGCCACCATGCTCTTCACGTTTCCGTTCGCGTTCCACACTGGCTTCCGTACCATTGGCAAGTCATTTCTGCCACCCACGATGTACAAAAAGCACAACCTCGTCGGCAAATCGAAGTTGGGCTCGTGGCTGGTACGTCCTGATCCGCCATAATCGACGCTGGTGACTTGACCATTTTGTGCGCATGTCGGCAGCCTAGTGTTTTGTTCAAGGCAGCCATCGTCGGTGTTGTCGCGGTGTCGGTCTCGTACGCATTCCGTCACCACCTTCGGCAGTGGGTACCACTTCTCACTGGAGATCCCGAGCAGACTGCCTAGTCAAATAGACACTCTCTTGGAGCTAGACGATTAATCACGGCTCTTCGTAGAAGAGATAATGGCGACACACGGGGCAGTTGGCGTCGCGGTTCAGCCACTCGAGCAAGCAGCTCAGGTGGAAGTTGGTACGGTTCATGCCACAGTTGCACAGCGTGCGGATCTTCGGGTTATCTTCGGCGAAGATATCGAGACACATGACGCACTCGAGCTCATGCTGTCCTTGATCCACGATGCCCGTGGCACGCTGGTATGACCGCAGCACGTCCAGATCACGTCGCAGTTCATTCGCGGCGAGTGGATTCTGCCTCGTCGACGCATCACCCATGAGTTTGTCTGCGTTGCCGTCGACTCGCGTGGTTGCGATTGCCATTTCTGGTCTATCACTCAACTGTGTGCGCAGCAGTGATGTCTTGGACATGCGCTTGGTCATGACGCCTGCCTCACGCGTCGGCGACAGCGACTCGCGGTTGTCGTGGCCGTCGATGAGGATGTGGATCTCCTCGCCATCGTCGCCGCTCTCAAAGCCCACGAGACTCATGGCGTCCGACGCGTCGTCCTCACTGCCATCCGAGTGGCGGCGCGCGCGCTTGCGCCGCTTCTGGAGCTGTGCTTGGCGCGGGTGCAGGCATGCACAGACTTGGCCCATTTGCTTGTCAATTTCGCGAATGCCTCGATCTTTCCAATTCTTGGGCGAAAAGCCAGCGTGCCACTTGGTCTCAGGACGAGCGAGGCCCACATGCACGTGTGGGACAATAGGTGGGTACGACCCAGATCAGCCGAGGATGAACTTCAACTTAGTGACACCCTCATGGTCACAAACATCTAATGTGAACTTACTTTCTGGAACGATGAAGGTGACCTCCACGCCCTGTGCCTGGCCTGCGATGGAGGTGCGTTCTTGGACGATGTGCGCTGGACTCACCGGAGTTTGAGGATCCTGAGTGACGGTGGTGGTGGCCATGGTGATGCTGATGGTAGGCGCCTCCACCTTCGCTGGTGAACTGCTCCCACTGGCGCTTGACATCTCGGAGCAGTGTCACGCAGAGTGCACGAGCTCGTTCCATCATCTGCAACCAAGAGGAGAAGCGTCAGTCGTACTGCATGTACAAAGTGTCGAAGCAGCAGGAGACGTGTTGTACCTGTTCAGATGTCCCCGTGATCTGGATGTAGGGAGGTTCAGAACTCGCGGGTGGATTCCGGGACCCACCCACCGTCCACTTGAAGTATCGAAGCTGCGCGCACGAAATCGCCTCGATGCGCTTCAGGTGGATGCCTCGCTCGCCGAGTAATCGACCCGTAAAGCGGAATTTTCGTGAAAGCAAAGCCTAGGTCAAAAACCACAAATGAGACCCAGGTCACGCATCCTATCCATAGGGTCACGTACCTCTCCATCTACAACATCTTGTACGTTGACTCTTGCAAAGATGTGCGCATTGGAGCCTGCATCACCATGAGCGGTGATGGCCATGGGGCCAGACTCTTCTTCAGCCGCAGCAGAGACCCCGACTCGCTTCATTTGTCGCCCTTGGTTCTCCAAGGCCTTGCCTTCCTCGACGTGGCCTTGCATCCGCATGCACTTGCCAATTTGTTCTTGGGGAGTCAAGTCAATATGGCACGTGTGCAAGGGTACGTGCAGTGTAGCATAACCGTACCGATGCAGTAGCCGACTTCGCGCGAATCGAGAAACAGTTGCTGACGAATGTGTTGGGCTTTCTTGAAACATACAATCGCATCATCGAAGCGATGCTACACATTTCCAGTCAGCACATGGTAGTAAAACGACTTGCCCACGGACGCGTACCTGATCCTTGTATACACGTGCCAGGTTGATATACATTCGTGCAGTGCGAGGGCTGCCGTCTGAAAAGTATCTCTCGGTGATCTTCAACGCCTCCTTCAAGTTGCTCTCGGCT